>PVHP010001108.1:0-115068 GCA_004024765.1 Zapus hudsonius
AAATAAATAAATAAATAAATAAATAAATCTTCTAGGGGCTGAGGCTGTGCCCCTATTGGTAGAATGCTTTCTCACTCTGCCCAAAGCTCTGGTTCAATCCCTAGCACCACCTAAACTGGATGTGGTGGGACATACCTGCAATCCCAGCGCTCGGGAGGTGAAGGCAGGAGGACTAGAAACAGTACATTTGAGGTTGATCTGGGATAATAAGACCCCTCCTTTTGTTTAGTTTCCTCTCACAATCCAATCTAGCTTGTTTTCTTCTCTCCAAGTGTTCCTTGGCTGTTACATGTAATTTCTCTTTCCAGTTTTCTCTCTCTGCTGTTTTCCCAAATGTTTCCTCAGTGTATGAGCTGGTGACCTGCCTGCCAAAGAAAGGATTTTCTTGGGGTATGGTGGGAGCAGAGGTTACTAGGCCAAACCAGAATTCTCTTTGTCCCCAAGGTGGACACCAGTGCCTGGATTAGGTACCCAGGATACAAAACGCATAGAGGGGCTTGAGAGAAGTTTGGCTCCTGATGGTGGGTTCTTTACACATTTCTTTTGTTTGTTTTTGTTCTGTGATCCTGTGACAGGTCAGGCAGCTCCCAGAGACAACCTCCCCTTGAGTGGGAGGTGTCTATCTAGAGCTAAAACCTGGGTGCTATAACTGATTGGTCAGATATGAACCAATCAGCTGTCTCTCTGACTCACCTGGGAAAAATGTAAACTAACTTTCCTAGAAAAAAGCCCTCTCTTCCCTACTTGGCAGGCTAGCAGAAGGACCTCTGAATCTCCTGGCCTTGGGAAGGTAAGGCCTACCCCACCTCAGCTAATGGCTGGGGTGGGGGAAGGCTCCAGATTTTTTCCCTCATGAACCTCTCCTCATGATGGGAGCTCTCTGTTATCTTTTCTTCTTCTGCTTGTTTAGCTAAACAGCATAAGTTCTGTGAAACTCTCTGACACATATTTTCCCCACACTTGTGGCTGGAGAACTCTGTAACTCCCCATATTCCCTTAAATGATAAAGTCTCCCACTATACCTTACTATCTTGTTGTCTATGATTTTAATTCTTTAACTTTATAGACAAGAATTCGGGTACTTTTCAAATCTTGGTGCGTATTGGAATTTTTGCTGGGTGTTATCTAAATTCTAACCCCCAGATCACCCCGTTACATCCTTGGGGAAGGAACCAGAACCTCATATAATTCTTGTGACAAAATACACATGACACAAAACTGACCAATTAATCTGTTTTTGAGTATATAATCCACTAGTTTTTAATCCACTTGCAATTCTGTGAAACCACCTCAACTGTCTAGATCCAAAACATCCCCACCACCCACAAAAGAACCTCAGGACCTGTTAGCAGTCACTGCCCATTGTCTCTCTCCCTCAGCCCCTGGCAGCTCCTGTGGGCTTTTCGTCTCTCTGGGGTCAATTATTCTTGACATTTTGCATTCATGGAGTCACACCCAGTACAATGCATTCTTCCGTGATGAGCTTTTCTCAGCATACTGTGCTCAAGGTCCATGTATATATCCATGCTTCATGCCTTCTTGTGCTGAATCATGTTCCATTGCATGGATATGCCACATTTTGTTTAGCCTTTCGCTTGTTGGTGAACATTTACATTTTTCCACTTTTTTATTTTGGTTTTTCAAGGTAGGGTCTCACTCTAGCCCAGACTGAACTGGAATACACTATGTAGTCTCAGTGTGGCCTTGAACTCATGGCGATCCTCCTGAGTGCTGGGATTAAAGGCGTGCGCCACCATAACCAGCAGTTCCCCCCCCCACACACACACTTTTTTGGCTATTGTGAATAACACTGCTCTAAAGAGCTGTGAATGAGCTTTTTAGAGTAGAATTGCTGGGTCAGATAATCACTCACTAATACATTGAAAAGCTAATCGAGGGGGCTAGGGAGATGATTGAATCATAAAGTGCTTACCTTACTGGCATGAGGACCTGAACTTTATCTCCAGAATTCATATAAAGACTTCTGTGTGTGGTTGTGCTTGTTTATAATCCCAGTGCTGAGGAGGAGAAAACAAGAGGATCCTTGGGGCTCACTGACCAGCCTGTGTAGCCTACTTGTGAGCTCCAAGCCAATGAAAGACCCTGTCTCAAAATAAAGGTAGACAGGGGCTGGGGAGATAGCTCAGTGGTTAAAGACATTTGCCCAGGTCCAAAATCTAACACCCCTGTAAAGCCAGATGCAAAGTGGAACATGCATCTGGAGCTTATTTGCAGTGGCATGACCATACATACACACATACATACATACATACATACATACATAATACATAAATGTAGACAGGGGACTAGGTAGATTGCTCAGTGGTTAAAGGAGCTTGCTTGCAAACCTGCTGGCCAGGTTTGATTTCCTACATAAACCCAGATGTCCAGATGCATGTATCTGGAGCTCCTTTGTAGTGGCAAGAGACCCTGACATGCCCATTCTCTCTCTCTCTCTCTTTCTCTCTCTCTCAAATAAATAAAAATATTTTTCAAAATGTGGATAGCATTTCTGAGTAACCACACCCAAGATTGTTCTCTGGCTTACACACATATATGGAGAGAAAAACCAATCACAGAACACATTATATCATGTATGTATAATGCTCAGAATAGTTAAACAAAAAAAAGTACACAGTAGCTGCCAGGGGCTGAGAAGGGTGGAGAATGGGAGAATCTTGACTAAAAAACAGGTTCATCTTGTTCCTCAGACTTTTAGCTTGTCTCACCACTCCACAACCCCAACTCTGGGACTCTCAGCATGAAGTCTCACCCCCCCCCAACAATGACATTCAAAGTTTTCTAGAGAGACACCACAGAAGGGCCTCTTTCTAAGTTGGAGGAAATTTACAGACTTCTCCCAAAAATTCCAAATAGCACAGGGATCCCAGGAGCGATCACCCTAGAGCCAGTTGTCCAGACTCTCGGTGGTAGCTGAGGTGGGCCACTTCCACCCTTTGGGCCCTCAGTTTCATAGACAGGAAAACAAGAACAACCAATGTCTCCAGTCAGGCACAGATGAGATTATGAGTTTATGTGATCTATGAATCCCAGGATAGAAGCCTCCACTTAAAATGCTTTCTCATAGCCAGGCATGGTGGTGAGGGCTTGTGATGCCAGCCACTCAGAAGTCTAAAACAGGAAGGAGGTTTGCAGATTCAAGGAAAGGCTGGACTATAAAAAGAGTTCAAAACTAGCCCTGGGAATTTAGTGAGACTGTCATGGGGTTTTTGGAGTTCAGGAAAAGTTAACTCCAAACCCTGAGTTCTTATCTGTCTTACCAAAGATTTGGGATAAAACAAAACTAAGGTGAATAATTGTTGTGTTATTACATTTTTATTCAGGGAAAAAGAGAAGGAAAGTACAGAGAGCTTCTATCATGTGGAAGGCAGGAGGGGGTAGGAGTATGGAGCAAGGACCTGGAAGTTCAGGAGAGGTGAAAAGCCAAGAAGAGACCTTGCCTCCCTGGCAAGCATCTATTTATTACCTTATAGTGGTGGGTTTTACCTTCAGGCTACGGTGAGCCAGAAAGAAGGCTGGTTGGCCTGGGTTAGGGGCTAGCTCAAGAAGAGGCTAGCCATGACTTCAAGTTTAGGGCTGAGCTTCACCAACCAGAATTCCAGGATCAGATTTAAGCCTTAATTTTAGGAACAGAGAACTCCTTCCCAGAGAGGGACTCCAGTTGTTTATGGAAAAACAGATTAGGCAAGAGATAAAGAAAAGACCGATTTTTCTCTGATCTCTAGTAAAGTGGAGACCGTAAGGGCAGGCCCAAAGACATTCTTGTTGTTTACTTTTGGGGCCCACCCTAAACTGCCTTAAGACCATGTTTCAAAATGAAAAGCCTGATAGGTCGCTGAGTGGTAAAGCACTTGCCTAGTATGTGCAAAACTCTAGGTTTAATTCTCAGTACAGAAAAAAAATGTTTTAATTTCAGATGGCTTGAGTGGTGGGACTCTAGATGGACCATGATGTCTCAGCGGGCTCTACAGAGGCGCTGGAGAAAAAGATCCACAGTCCACCCTGGAGTTGTTTAAATGAAGCCAGCGGTGAATCTGCACAGCTGACCTTCCAAAAGCCAGGTTCTCTGAGCAGGGCATAGTGGTACATACCTGTAATCCCAGCACTTGGGAGGCAGATGAAAATTCCAGGCCAGCCTGATCTACACAGTGAGTTACAGGCTAGCTTGGACAAGAAGTTGGGATTTTCAAATTATTATATTAAACAAGGTAGTCCAGACTCAGAAAGACAAATGCCACATATTTTTTCTCATATGCGGATCCTAGATTTTAATTTTCATATATGTGTTTACACGTGTGAGCAGGGGTGGATATAGGTCATGAAACTAGAAAGGTGACAATGAGGGGGAAATAGACATCCTAAAGGAAGGGGAAGGAAGCAAATGCATGTGACATAACAGTGGAATGAGGAATCCCATGGGAGGAAGACCAGTGAGAGGGAATGCAGGGAGATGGAGAGAGGGATGGGGAAGAAGGATCAAGAAAAAATATATATATATATTATTACTTTGTATGCTAATTTGAAAAAGCAAATTAATAAGAGAAGTCAAAGTCAAGATTTTCTTTTAGTTGTTTTCTTCTTTTTAAAAATATTTACTTGCATGTGTGCATGTGTGTGTGTGTGTGTGTGTGTGTGTGTGTGTGTGTGTGTGTGTGTATGGATGCACCAGGGCCTCTTGTCATTGCAATCAAATGCCCATCAGGCTTTATGTGGGTGGCTGGTGAATTGAACCCAGGCTGGTAGGCTTTGCATGCAAGTGCCTTTAACCACTGAGCCTCCTCCCAAAACCCATTGTTGTTTTCTTTCCTCTATTTTTTAAAAAGTGTTACCATCTTTAACTAACTTTATAAATTAGCAGGTTTCTTCATGGCATTGTCATACATACTTAGTTTTGGTTGACTCTGGAACCCCTTCCTCTCCTCCATCTCCCTACCTCTCATGCCTGCTTAAACCTTTCTTCCCTCATTAGTCTTTTCAGCTTTCATCATACGTGTTTATTACCCTCCCCACCCATCTTCCTTAATTACAGGTTCCCTTTCTAGTTTCCTGGCCACTACATATATTCACACATAAATACAAATACATAAAATTTAGAACTTCGAAACTATAATCCGCTCATGAGAGAGAACATATTTGTTTTTCTAAGCCTGAGTTACTTCGTGAATATGTTTTCCAGTTCCATCACTTTTCCTGTAAATTTCAGAACTCATTTTTCTTTACAGCTGAATGAAACTCTGTTGCATCTATGCACCACATTTGGTTATCCATTCATCTATTGATAGACATCTAGGCTGATTCTACTTCGTAGCTATGGTGAGGAGAGCAGCAATGAACATGGACGTGTGTCTCTGTGGCAGATGTAGAGTCCTTTGGTTATATGCTCAGGAATGATATCGCTGGATCATATGGTAGTTTTAATTTTAGTTTTTAAAAAATCTTCCTCTCTGATTTCCATAGTGGCTGTAGCAGTTTACATTCCTGCCAGCAATGAATGAGGGGTTCCTCTTTCCCCACATCCTTACCAGCATTTGTTGTCATTTGTTTTCTTGATAATAGCCACTCTTGACTAGGGGAATGTCAGGATTGTCCTACATTGGGTTTGCAGCCCCATCCAGTTATGCCAAGTGTAAGCCCAAACTCCATAGGTTCAGGATGAAACTTTTCTGGTTTGTTGGCACAAGGACTTTCTCCAAGGCGTGAATCTCATCTTGCCCAGTCCAGGACCTCCCTCATGGGCTCTGGGGAGCAGGGGAACAGGAAGGCATGTTTCTTCCAACCACAGAGCCCCATGTTATGACAAGTCCTGAAATGTGATCAGGGGAAGCTGTAGGCCACCCCAGCAAGGAAGAGGAAGAGGGACTTTCTCCAGAGGGATGGGCTGACCTTGACGTTGATACAGTCTCTGTTTATGGAGGGGATGTCTGCCTTGGGCGAGTGATCATCACAGGGATATTATCTCATTTTATTTCCCAACAATCACTTGACTTACAGAGGAAAGGCCAAAATGAAAAGTATCTTGTCAAGGTCATAGGAGAGGTAAGCACCTACCAGCTTTGGACCCTGATCTCCTGACTCGGGATGGGGCTGGCTCCATCTAAAGCCCTCCTGAGGGAAACTGAAAGTGGATAGCCTCTAGACCAGAGAGGACATTCTCAGAGGTCAGTGTCAATGTGACTCAGTGGGAGGGATATTTGTGTCTCATTTTGGTTTATTTTGGAAAGTACCTTTTTTTTTTTTTTTCCAGAACTGCTTATTCTATGATCCTTGCTGAAATTTACACCCGGGGCAGCCTGAGGGAGGAGGCTCAGGTTAAAGATCAGTCCATCCTGTGTGGCCCTTAAAAGGCCACTTTTGGTTGGTGGTATAAATCTATGTTCAGTTCTGCCTTACACCCCCCCTCCTTGGCTATCATGAGCAGGGTTTGTAGGCTTGGGGGAGTCCCTGAGTTCAGACTACCCCTACCCAAACACAGCTGGCCAGGCTTCAGGGTGACTGAAGAGAGAGAGGACAGACTGTAGGGGTTTTTTTTTGTTTGTTTGTTTCTGGTTTTTCGAGGTAGGGTCTCACTCTAGTCCAGGCTGACCTGGAATTCACTCTGTAGTCTCAGGGTGGCCTTGAACTCACAGCAATCCTCCTACCTCTGTCTCCCGAGTGCTGGGAATAAAGGCGTGCGCCACCACGCCCGACTGACTGTAGGTTTTAATGCATGTTCAAGTCTTGATTTCATCTCTTACTTGCTGTGTGACCTTGGCCAGCTTCCCTCTCCTCTGTCAGGACAGACACGCTTCAGAAGGAAGGGGAGAACTGACACAAGAGTTCTCACAGCTGTGTCTGACAGGAAGCACCGCCCACCACAGCATGGGAGCTTTTTGAGGTTCTCCACAATGCCCCCCACACCTTCTAGAAGAAACCAGGTAAAAAGTGCCAGCCCTGTGGCCTGGGGGCTGTGCTGGCTTGGCCTGGGGAGATGCCATGATGGACCAGCTATGGCCCTTGCCCTTGCCATTTGGAGCTCTGTTCTGAAAGAAAGGCCAACCAAGCCACCAGCAGCATCATGTGTGTAGCATGGAACTGTAGCCAAGGGACCCGGGGAGAGGGAGGGACGACATTGCCTGGGCTCAGGAAAGGCTTCAGAGAGGCATGGGCCTTTGGTCAAATCATTGACCAATCAGAAAAGACATTGGCTGAAAACCATCTGGAGGAGCCTTCAGTGTCTGCCTGCTAATTAGTAATACTCTGGGAAGGGGCATTTGATTTGAGTCTTGATGGATGAATTAGGGTTCATCTAACAAGTGGGGAGAAAAGGCACTCCAAGGAGAAGAAACAGCATGTGTTAAGACTGAGAAATCCTGGCACACGTGTATGCTGGCCAGGCTTCAGGCCACCAGAAAAGGGGACAATTCTTTTCTTGCAAGTCATAACTTATCACAACCAGCAGCCCTATAGTAAAAGATAGATTAACAGGAGACAAACAGAAGAGATTTATTTGATCATATCTTTACACAACACACAGTAGCCTTAGACTGAGCCCCCAAGACCCAGGATGAGCTGGCCATTTGCCTGGCTGGGGGTCGGTGAAGCATGACTGTGATTAGGAATGGACTGGGTTCAACCCCAGTGAGGTCTGTCCTCTCTGATTCTTTGGTCCCTTAATTGGAACGTTTTCTTCTTCCTGGAAGTGAGACAGGACTCTTTCTGTGATGGCTATCCTAGATCCTGTGGCCGAGCATGATGAGGGAACGTCCCTATAGCCAGGATCTACGGGGAGAAGCAGAGAAGATGGAGTGATGTTCTGAGTTTTAGTTCTAATCACCTTGGGGCAGAGGAGTTCTAGTTTGTCTTTCCTCAGGGCAAGGAGGAGAGTGAGAGAAGGAAGTTGGAGAAGGTCCAAGAGAAACTTTTGCTTCTGAGCCTTTCCCTTTGGGGTATCATTTTCTGTGCCCCAGTACTAGGAATGGTATTCCTGGAGTATAGTGTGTGTTAACCAGGGACAGGAGATGAGACTAGGAAAGTCCTGAGTGGCACTAAGTTTAGGCAATACATCTCTGATGTGGCATTTCATACAGGTGTCCCAGATGAGCAGGTACTGCTGTGGAAGCTTCCAGAGTCTGGACACCACTCCTGTCCCAGGCCCATGACATCTGCTTGGGGCAGAGCTGTGACTAGGGTCTGGGTCTAGGCCCCACTCTTTTGGTAGAGGGCTGGCAAGGGTGGTCCAGGAAGACAGGACCAGTCAGGGACTTTAGAGAGAATTCAGGGAGACTATGGCAGGTACTTGGATAGTGTGAGACCCGTACAGTGAGAGGTGAAGACATAAGTGACTGGTTTTCAGTCTGCACCCATCCCTATACCTCCACAGAGTGGCACTAAGGCTTCCTGTTGGGTCAGGAAAACCTGGAGAAACTTGGAGAACAAGGTGCCAGCATCCAATACAAACTCTGCAGGCTGCTTATATGCTGTGTGACCATGAGTCAGGTGCATGTCCTCTCTGGCCTAAGGGTCCCCATATGTAGTAGTAGAAAGCCTGAGGATTGGGGAGGGGCATTGGGTAATTGGGGATAACAACTCACTGTTTGCCCACTAAATAATGTAACTCATTATGGACAATAAAAAAATAAATATATATTTTTAAATATTTTATTTATTCATGTTCAAGCAAAGAGATACACACACACACACACACACACACACACACACACACAGAGAGAGAGAGAGAGAGAGAGAGAGAGAGAGAGAGCGAGCACACCAGGGCCACCACCTTGTGGGTCTGGCTTATGTGGGACCTGGGGAATTGAACCCAGGGCCTTAGGCACTGGAGGCAAGTGCCTTCACCGCTGAGCCATCTCTCCAACCCAAAAAAATAAATATATTTTTTAAAAAAAGAAAGCCTGAGGATTTCTCCCTTGAAAGCAAATGCCTCACACTGACCATCTCCTGCTGGCCACTCTGGCCTGACACCATACCAGGGCTTCAGTCTTAAGCAGAGCTGTGCTTGAACTGCAGCTTGGGACATACTTTGACAAATGCTGGGTCATCCTGTCCTCTCCTGCAGAATGGAGACCTGCCTGTGGAGCATGAAGATTGAGCTAAAGGAAAAAAGTCCAGGCCCAGGAAACAAGACAGCAACGGTGTAGCATGGTGTCGGGCATCACACTTCCTCCCTCGCTTCCTCGCTGCCCACCTGTGAAGTTGGAGGCCTGTGGCTGTGAGGAGAGACGGTGTCATTGACAATTCTCCAACGGGACACGATGATTAAGTAATAAGCAACTCTAAACCTGGCTGTCCTAGAGAAGAAGCCAGAATGTATGACCTCCAGTGACCAGCAGAGATTCAGGGATGGAGAGACAGAGATGGAGCACAGCTGAGGAGAGACATGAGTAGGCGTGAGTGACCTTTGGCAAGAGGGTATTGTATACCCAGCCTGCTTTTGGAAGCCCTTCTGTGGGACATGCCAGCTGGCAGCCTCCTGTGTCCTGTGTCCCCAGAGAACTGTGGTAAAGTGTGACTGGCCTGTACAGCTGCTATACTGGGAACAACCTCTTATAATCACGTGACTCTGCTTGTATTGGGTAGCTCTATCTTTTTTTCCAGGGATGGGACGTCCTGCTAAACGTGGTCTTTGGCTGTGAGCAGGAAGGCCCCATTACAGTTGAGTTGCTAAGTCAAGAGATTTTCCACTACTCAACAAATTTCTGGCTCCTTCACTGATAAGTACCCTTGTCCTAGGATCTGGTTGATGGTTGTTTGAACCCCCAAACCAACCATCTCTTTTCTGCTATTGGTCTGGCCTAAGCCCTCCCCATGCAGGAACTCTCAGCTTTCATGGGTCCAGGGAGGCCTCCAAGCCTGCTAAGTAGCTTTCCTTTCCTGCTTCCTTCCTCTGCCTCTCCAGGGGGAAGGGGCTGCCATGTGGCTGACTGAGGTTGGGGGGCTCTCTCCCAGACTGCTTCTCTGCAAGGCCCCTCAACATACTGACACAGGCGGGGCCTGCATTCCTCCACCCTTAATGCCTCCTCTGGGAACACGGAGAAACCTGAGCTGGCTGGCCAGCCATGGCTGTAGACCAGAGGAGGTGGGCCCAGGCTGGGGAGAGGGGCTCCATTCCTGCCTTTCCCGAAAACAAAAAACTAAACCCTTCCTCCCCAGCTGCTGGGGCTCCAAAGCAAGGGAGCCAAGTGTTGGCTTTTGCTAAAGCCACTTAGGAAGAGCTGGAAGAAGAAAGAAATTGTGACACTTTGGAAAGATACAGGGATTTGTTTTCCCATCCTACCAGGTGCAAAGGTCATCCCACTTGGGTCCTTTCACTGCACCTTGAGGTGTTCAGACAACAGAGCAGACCGCTGACAAGACCCAAACCAACCAGAGGTGTGAGGATTCTAGCCCGGTGTCACACAGCCTGAAAGAGGAAGGGCTGGACTTCCAATCAAAGTTGGTCCCACTGCACCCCAAGGCCTCTAAGTTCATGTGCCCCAGGTACCGCTGGAATCCTCCCCCCTCCCACAGACTTCTCCCTGACTAGGATATGAAATTGTTCCCATTGGAATTTATTTATTTCATTAATATTAAGTCCACACTTATTGTAAAATAGTGGTTCATTAAAGGCTAGAAGCATAGCTCAGTGGTAAAGTGTTTTCCTAGCACCTGCAAGGCCCTGGCTTCCATCCTCAGCACTATAATACAAACATACATACATACATACATACATACATACATACATACATACATACATGGCTTATTAGACCTGAAGAGATAGTTGGGAATTAATTTATCCAATTCCTTTTCCTACAGATAGGGAAAGGCCATAACTTGCTTGTGTCTGATTCCATCTTCTGAGACCTACTGTGTTCCAGAGCAAAGTTTCTCACCAGGCAGCTTGGGCTTGAGTCTTGACATGCTATTGACTTTCAGGGTGACTTTGGCCAGAAGACATCATGGTTTGAGCCTCAGTTCCTCCAATTAAAAAATATTTTATTTATTTGCAATCATACATATACAGAGAGACAGAGAAAAAGAGATGTGCCAGGGCCTCTAGCCACTGCAAACAAATTCCAGCTGCATGCGGACTTTGTGCATCTGGCTTATGTGGGTACTGGGGAATTGAACCCGGATCCTTTAGTCACTGGAGGCAAAAGCCCCCCCATAATTTTTTAATGGAAATAATAATGCCTTCTTGGAAGGGCTGTAGAGATTGAGGGAGGCAGAGTTTGGGTGACAGCCATCCCGAGGACAGGCCTATTGCCATCCTCACATGCTTTTCTCCTCCCCTCCACAATGATCAAGGTCAAGCCCATGCTATAACAGAAAGATTACTAAGAGACAGCATCTTTTTAGGGGTCACAAGAGCCTTCAGGGTGAAGACCCAGAGAAACCCAGGGGAAAATGTTTTATGGTTAGAGTTGATAAAGCATGGAAATTCATGTAGAAATCTGATTGGACAAAAAGGGGTATGGCCTAGCTGCGTGTGGTGGTGAATACCTGTAATCCTAGCATTTAGGAGTCTGATGCAGGAAGACCGTGATTTCCAGGCTAGCCTGGGCTACATAGCCACACCCTATCTCCAAAAAACTAAAGTAAAATAAAAAGGATGTGAACTGATAGTAAGAACTTGGAGGGGAATCCAGCAAGGCTGCTCTGTTCCGCTTCTTCAGCTCTTTCTAAAGCATTCCTGCCTCCTGAGTGTGAGGCAGGATACCTTTAGGAATGAGGGTCCCATGACCTGCTGTCACACAGGTGGGTCAGGAAACTTCCGTGTGCAATGACTAGGAAGGTTATAGTGATATTTTTAGGCTTCGTGTCTGATATGGAAAGAAGGGGTTCTGATTTCTATGGCTCGCCTTAAGGAGGAGGAATACTAGTTTCTCGGGCTTGGCCTGAGGAGAGGATGAGGGCCAGGGCAAGAGGACAACGGGTCAGAGAGGCTGGTTTTCAGCCTACTTCCAAGGCCTTCCAAAGTCCTTAGATTCCAAGCAATCAGCATGCTGAGAGCTGTACTGTGGAATGTTGTCTTCTAAGCTCCCAACAAAAGAATTGGCTTTTAAGGTTCTGAAACTAGGGTAACCCCTTTACAGAGCCTGAGGAGGGGGACAGAGGGTGCTCTGGCACCTGATTGGGCAGACTGATAAGTGCTGGCTGTTAACTGAGAGCTTGGTGGTGGGCACCTGCCTAGGGCACTTGCCTAGTATGGACAAGGCTCCAGGTTCAGTTCCCAGGAATTCCCTCGCTAAAACCCAGACTGGGGAAATGGCACAGTTCCATCTCCAGACCCCACATACAAAGCCAGAAGCTCTGGAAGGCTTCTGTCTTGCTGACAGCGAGATGGGAGGCGGAGACAGGAGTATTTCCCAGAAGCTTGTTGCTAGCACAAAACAGCAAAAAACTCCAGAGAGAAACCCTGCCTCAAAGGGGTGGACAGGCAAGGACCAACCCAGAAGTTGTCCTTCATGTGTGTGCCATGGTTCCTGCATGCATGCACGTGTGCACTCTCACACACAAATGAATAATAACAGTAATAATAATAATAAATGAAAAACCTAAACTTGCTTGTTAAAAATACTTGGGAATTATAAAGTAATAGTTGATGGCTTGATCCCAGTAAGTGGGAAGAGCCACATGGGAACCAACAAATACTACCAATAAGGGATTAAAAAATAATCTCCAACTGGGAATATGGCTCAGCGGGTGAAATACTTGCCACACAAGCATGAAGAGCTGGGTTCGAATCCCTAGTTCTTATATAAAATCCTAAGCATCCTGGCATATGCCTGTAATCCCAGAACTGGGGAGGCAGAAACAGGGAATTTCTGGGGCTCACTAGTTTGCTAGACTAGCCAAATTGCTGAGCTCTGGGTTCATTAAGAGATCTTGTCTCGAAAAATAAGGTGGAAAGAGACTAAGTTCAGCTCTTGCAGTTTCCACCATGACATTGGGGAGCTAGTTTAGTGATAGGGGTGCAGAGTGGCAATGCCTACACCCTCCCACAAATCTATTCTCAATCCAGATTTTCTGGTTTCCAGTCTCAGCCCTCTTCCTCTCCTATCCCACCCCAATATGGCCCTGGTATGTTGTGATGGCTGGAAAAACTGCATTGTTTCCCCCAGCAAACCAGGTCCGGGCCTGAGAAAGCCATAACCAAGTTCCCACCTCTCCCTCCCAAATATTCACCTCACAATTGGGACTGGTGGACTGATGCTGTCACTGGTCTTAAATCCAGAGAACCCCTTGCCTCCATCTGCTCCAAATGCAGCTAGTCTGAGTTACTGGCCATGAAAAGAGGCCTTGGCCCCAAAAAAGACACTCACCCACCCACCCAGATGCATTCTTCAGGAGTTTTAGAAGGCCACTTAGGCTCACACTCCCGAAGCCAAGTAGAAGCTAGATGCTGAAGGAGAAAAACGGTCAGTGAAACTGGGTGCACCATTTTTTCATTCATTCATCACCCCTTCATACATGGCAATTCAAAGGGAGGAAATAAATTTTGGATCACCCAGCCACTCCATTATAAAATGTGTGTTAGGGAAATTGGTCTACCCACCAGGTGCAAAGTTTCTCATCTGTGAACTTTCTCATCTGGGACCAGATGCCCACATCATGAGAACAGTCTGAGATGATCCACAGTTCATGTATTTATTCACCTGGCCAGCTAATTTGACATTAAGATGGCTGTATTGGACTGGGAAAATGGCTCAGGACCCCAGGACCCACCCCAATGCACCTGTAACCCCTGCACTGGGGAGGGGGACACCCAGGCCTTGCTGACTACTTAGTGTAGATGAAGACAGACTGAGGAAGACCCCTGATGCTGACCTCTGGCCTTCATGTGCATGTGCACACACGTGCTTGTGTGTCCTTACGCACATAATATACAAACACGCATGTGCATGTACACCATACACATACAAACATGCCAAAAAAGTGGTGGTGTCATTTACTATCTAACCAAGGATCCCTGGAGTGTGGAAGACAGCCCTGAGTAATTATACCAGACAGTAGGCAACACCAGGTCCATCCTGGCTATGCAGAGACCTTTGGTTACAGTCTGAGTCTTGGGGTTTCCAGGGAGATACAGCAGGCAAGGCAAGCCCTTCAGGGATCCCTGCCTCAGGGCATGAGGAAAGTCCAGCCTTGAGCCTTGGTCTCATTCAGGCCAACATCAGGAGAAGACTAGTGTCCTAGAAACAAACAACCTGAGTTTAAAATACTTTCGAGGCCAGAAATGACACCCTCAACCCCCTCACCATGTCTGTGACCTCCCAACAGCCACAAATGCTCGCTCTTGTCCCAGAATCTAGAGGATTTGAGTGTCCCTAGGGGTGACATAGCATAGACTCCTTTAGTATTAACAACTCCTGTTGGTGTTCAGAGGTGCTGCCCGCCCATCTAAAATGGCCATTGATCATGTCCACTAAGTGAAGTTGAGAAGACCAATCAAGAAATATTCAAGGGGATTGGAGAGATGAAAGACTCATGACCCAGGTACCATTCCCCAGTACCATGTAAAGCCAGATGCACAGTGGTGCATGCATCTGGAGTTTGTTTGCAGTGGCTGGAGGCCCTGGTGCGCCCATTCTCTCCCTCTCTCTACTTGAAAATAAATAAAAATACATTTTAAAAAAGAATGGTCAAGAAAGGCTCAGTTCTGGGTGCTCTTTATGGGTTAGCTGAGCCAGCATAGATTGGGATGAGTGCAGGGAGGGGCCAGGAGGGAGACTTGGGGTGATGGGGACATAACCAGGTGCATTCCAGCTTTTTGCTGAGGGCACTGCCTCCAGCAAGTCCTATCTCTGGAAAGCAAGGGCTGGAGTGGTGATCCCCATGGGCTTGTTCTGCCTTGATTTAAGAGATTAACTTGGGACTTGGGTTCTTTCTGCATTCCAGGGGCCTCCAGGGTGTGTGGCAGTGTGAGGCAAGGACTGAGTAGACAGAGAGATAATGGTTTATCAGGCCCTGTCACAGGATCAGCAAAGCAGGCAGGGTTTACAAATGCTTCCCTCAGGACAGGAAGAGGCCATGACACCAGCACTTAATGTGACATTCCTTACAACCTTCCCTGCCCCTCCCCCAATTTCCCCAGAGCACAGCAAGCTTTCCAGTGATACAATCCCATGTGACCATTCCAGTCCCGAGACAGGGATGACTGCTCCCATGTCACAGATGAGAATCCAGAATGCAAAAGTGGATTACTGGAAGTTGTACAACCAGAGTGGCAGATAAGTTTCCAAGTCTCAAAAAAACCCAAGTCTGGGTTCTTCAACAGCCCTACAGATGCCAGGAGCTGAGAATAAAATCCTATTAATCCCAAAGCCAAACTCACAAGCAATCAAGGATACCTAGAGAGTGACTGCTTCTCTTTTCTTTGCCCCTCCAATATTTTGGTTTTTAAAAATATTTTTATTTATTTGAGAGAGAAAGAGAGAGTGTGAGTATAGATGTGCCAAGGCCTTTTGCCACTGCAAACAAACTCCATAAGCATGTGCCATGTTGTGTATCTGGCTTTATGTGGGTAGTGGGAAATCGAACCCCAGCCTGAGCCATCTCTCCAGCCCAATATTTTGTTTTTCTTGTCTACCAACAAAACCATGTATCTTTGAGGACAAAAGTCTCAGCTGAAATTTCTTTTATTTCTCAAGGAACAGAGAGTTACTCACTATAGATTAAACAAAGATTTTTTAAAATAATATGCAGTCATAAAAGACAGTAGCTCTTTATGGAGCATAAGAATGAAGAAAGCACAAGGTGTAAATAGTATGGATTATATACTATCCTGCATGCAAAAAATAAGTAAAAGAAGTATGTACATCTATACACACACACACACACACACACACACACACACACACACACACTCAGCAAACACCCTCTATGGGAACACAGGATGTTTGGGCAACATTGGTTCTCTCCCGAATAAGGATGAGGTAATCAAGGGGAAAGAATAGAAAGACACTTTTAACTCTGTACCTTTTGATTTTGAACTGTGGGCAAATGTTACCTATTTTTTAAACAATGCCGGGCGTGGTGGTGCACACCTTTAATCCCAGTACTCAGGAGGCAGAGGTAGGAGGATTGTTGTGAGTTCAAGGCCAATTTGGGGCTTCTCACTAGAGTGAGTTTCAGGTCAACCTGGGCAAGAGTGAGACCCTGCCTCACGAAAAAGATAGCTCAAGCTAGTTCTGCTACTTTAAAAAATGAGGCCTATGATGGTATGTGTGTATTTAGGGGTGGGAGGTTATATGACCTACATCCCAATCATTACCAAAATTTCCCAAGGTGAACTGGGAAACAGGTAGTCTTAGAAGGCTAAGGTTGATTTTACCAATTAGGTAGGACCTGGTGAAGGTCACACAGGGAAGTGATGGCAAAGTCAGCAAGTAGAGGGTCCTGATGGCTTCCCTGGCCAGTGGAGTTTGCTGCTGCTGAAACTGTGACTTCACTGGACACCTGGATGTCAGGAGGTACACCAAGGACCAGCAGCCCAGAGACACTCCTTCCCTAAACTGTGCACTTTATATAGGGTCAGCGATAAGTTCATTAATGCAGTGAGTGAGTGGCCTTTGCAAACAACCAGGGACTCCTGACCTCTTGTCAAGCTTCCAGACCAAAGTGCATTCAGGGAGAGAGGGGATGCTGTAAATAATCACACTGATACTCAGGTCACCAAAGCAAATGAGACCTGCTGGGGAGATGGGGACCCTCACCACTATTGGAGCTGATCAAGTGTCAGGCTCAGAGTCCTAACTTCTTGGGAAGCTGAGGATTGCTAGAGCCTGGGAGTTTAAAGCCAGCCTGGGTTATATCAAGAGATGACCTACCCCATCTCAAAAACAAATAAATAAATGAGTAGATATAGGTAAATGGATAAATTTAAAATTCATCGCCTGCAAATGACAGCAGAGACTTCAGGTGAAGTCTACTCAAACCCTACCCGGGTTCACACCTCTTTCCTTCTCTAGGTCTCAGAGCCTTGATCTGTTGCTCATGTGTCACCACCCCAACCTAAAGATGCCACTAGAAAAAAATGTCTCCCACAGAGGTCACAAGCTAGGTGACACCAGGGCTGGCAGGCAGAGGGTCCTCACTACTTACCAGTGAAGGTGCAGAGAGCTGCTGTTTCTCTTCCCCTGGTGCATAGCAATACCAAGACAATTCAGGCTCATACTGAAAGTCTCTGGGGCAGGCATAGAGCCTGCCCCCCAGACCACATTCCCAGCTGTGGCTGGCCGTAGGAGGAGCAGGCAGGCCTGGTGCAAAGGGAGGTGGACATTCTAATTCTGGGAGGCATTTTGCAAGTACCTCTATGAGGTGACTCATTATGGGACTTCTGAAAACTTCTTTGAGTTATAAAAAGTGGTGAGGGGGCTGAGGTTGCCCCAAGCAGGTGGGATGTGGTTACCACAGGGAATTGGAGGGTCTCTGGACAGGCAGGATCTGACTTTCCTCCCAGCATATCAGTGGGGACTGGGACCATCTACACTGGGCCCAAGCTAGAGAGATGAAAGTAGAGGTGAGAAAAAAGAACAGGAAAATGGTGGGTGTGAGTCAACCCACCCCTCCTCTTCAAGTTCAGTACTCTCCTGACTACAGACGCCTTCTCCAGTGCTGGGAATGGGAAGGAGGTGGGCAGGACCTCTTGATTCGACTAATTCTCAGCCACAGATAACTTGCCTACAGCCAGACATACCACTGGCCCTATGAACTGAGGCATGCTGGTTGTCCTCTCTGAGCCTCAGTTTCCTAACTGGGAAATGAGGGCTTTAAGTATTTGTTCTAGGAGCTCAGTGAAGCTGGAGACTTCTCTAAAAGTGGGAGCTACTAGTCTTCTTTCCTGTGATCTGGCTCTGCTCCCAAGGCCCTCTGCATGGGACCTGGCCTCTAGCCACCTCCTTACTCTCTAACATAGAACTCTGTTCAAATGTTCCCTCAACAGAGAGGTTTTCACCCTTGGACGACCTACCTCTGACATTTCCAGGGTCTTCCTCACCTTGCCTCTCTCTCCCTAAGCTGAATCCCCAGGAGTCAGGGCTCTGTTCCCTTCATAGCTGTACCCAGTGCTTGCACTGGGACAGGGCACCTGACAAGTGCTTAGAGATACACAGTGAGTGAATGAATGAATGGTATTTGGCACGAGTTAAGGCCCATTACCACTGATACATAGTCACTCCATGAAACACTGTCTTAACACGTCCTTTCTTTCTGTCACTGGGATGTTTATTTCATGTTTAACTTTCCAGTCTAGGTGACATTTATTGTGGTCTGTATCATGTGAGATCAGAGCATAAACAGACCTTCAACTAAAGAGCTTGCAAGATGATACATCAGCCCCCTCCCTGTTTGATGTGTGACATCTGCATTTTCATTAGCAAGTGCAGGGGCCAACCTGGTTGCCATTCCCTTCTTACACTAGCATCCTGGAGCAGGGATGCCCAGAGACCTGGCACTGGAATCAACAAGTGGCCAGCTTCCAGCTCACTCACTCACGACCTGGGGGACTTTGGATGCCAGTGTTATTTCCAAGCCTCATTGACACCATTTGCAAAATGGGCAGGACCATGACCATGGCCTAATGTCTCCTTCATGGGCTGAACCACATCAGGCAGACAGAGCAGACAGCAGCGAGTTTGGTGCACACACATACACACTCTCACACTCTCTCTCACAGGTTGTAGCTGGTTGCTAAGGACTCAGTCTGCTAAGGCACAAACCTCCAGTCACAGCCACTCTGTGCCCAGCCCAGCATGCTAACCACTCTGAGCAGGTGGTAGGTGGTCAGTGTCCCTGATTCCAGCCTTCTTGGGGGACAGAAGCAGCAAGGGTGGAAACAGGATAGTCCCAGACAGGAGCACCCCCTTTGTGTGTGTGTGTGGGGGGGGTGGTGTCTCTTAGAAAGTGAAGCCTCTCAGAGAAGGTAGGACTTCATAGAGGGGGGTGTTAAGCATCCACTTAATGTATTTATTTCTTCCAGAAACCTCTGTCCCTTGCTGGCTCAGGGGCCACAAGAAATGAGAAGTGCCACCATAGGTAGCTGGTGCTTTAAGGACAGGGACATGGGGACACCCGTGGAGCCTACTTCCGTGCCTGCATTCAGCTGGCGCCCCACAGGCGCTTGCTGAGTCGCTTCGGTCCGCTAGGGCTGCAGTGGGAGCCGCGCCAGCCGACGGGGATCCCAGGGACACGCGGACAGAGTCCACGGGTGGACTGGCTGCAGACCGGCATCCCCGGAGTCTAGAGCTCGCAGAGCCGGGTGGGGTGGCCCAGGCTTGGGGACTGGGCCTCAGTTTCCCCACTTTGAGACGGGAAGCGGCCGTGGAAGGGTCTCGGCGTGGAGCGCGCAGCCGGGCGCCCCCAGCCTGCGTGGCGGCCGCGCGCACGAGCGCAGGGGGCGGGGAGGCGCGGGAGGCGCGCGCGCAGCGGCGGAACCCGGCGGACGAGCGCGGCCGCGGCGCCGCCGACTCGAGTGGGAGCCGCGCGCCGCCCGCAGCCGAGGAGCCCGCCGCGCGCCGGTGAGTGGCGGGGGGCCGGGGCCGGGGCGCCCGCGGGAGGCCGGGGTGTCCGCGCCGGTGCCATCCCGGGCCCGGCTGGGAGTTTGGGGTGGAAGAATGCGGAGAGACCGCTCCCGGTTATCCGTTCCTCCAGCGTGGAGCGCGGGCCCAGGACCCCTGTAAAGTGTGGGTCGGCCAGGGAGTAGGTGTGCCCACGTGTCCGAGATCGTGTGCACACGTGCGAGCCCGGGAGGGCAAAAGTGTGCAAATCCACACGAGTGTGAGTTGTTATGGAAGCTGACCTCCCCCCCCAACACCACAAGCACACACACTCCCAGGCCACTGTGTGGGATGTGCTCACTGACCCTGCCGTGGGGGGCACTTACGTGGGTGCTGGGCTACTTTGGGTGAACCAGGGATGGGTGGACAGACCCTCAGAGCCTGGCAGGGCCTGGCATTCATGGAAACCTTGGCAGAACCATGCATGGCCTCACAGGCTAGGCTCGGGGCTGTGCTGCTCACCTCATCGCTAGAGGACTTGCTTCAGTTTTCCTAAATATCCCTGGTTTCCTGGCTTTGTTGGTGCCCCTCTTCAGCTAGGCCAGATTTTTGATCCTATCCCCAGGCCTGGGGGTCGGGCCCTAAGGAAACTAGGGACCCCCAGACACTTGCCCTCTCTCTGCCTTGTCCTGCTAAGTGGATACTATTGGCCTGATTTGTTGTGGCCAAGTGTGAGCCCCCTAAACAATAACAACTGAGTCACAGAAAGCTCTTCTGGGGGCTGTCCTTACAGTTTTAACTGACTCTGTGTGTGTGTGTGTGTGTGTGTGTGTGTGTGTGTGTGTGTGTTGAAAATCTTCCTAGTTGAAAGTCTTAGTGCTTTAAGACAAACTTCAGAATAGTTGAGCTGCCTGCATTTGCAAATTTCAGCTTGCCTTTCTGAAGGGAAAATGTCGTCTTAGGAGTCTGGTGTGTGTAAAGGGGCACGTTTAAAACGTGTCGCTAATGGGAGAAGAATTTCATTGAAAGGGAGGTGGAGCAGCTGGAATGGACAGGCAGGCTCCCAGCACAGGGAGTTTGTGAGCGAACTTTGGACGTAAGGCTTTCAGCAAACAAAACCTGGAAGGAAACAAAAAAAGACCCACTTTCTATTTTCCTTTTTGTCCTGAAATTTTTTTTTAAAAAATCCCCACTTTCTGGGTTTGCTGGAACTACTCCCCTCCCCCAACAGGGCTAGGCCCTCCCTGGATCCCCCCACCCCCAAATAAAATATGCCTGTGGGGAGCTGTGGAGTGAGTCACTCCCTGGCAGAGGGCCCCACGGCAAACATTTGGGAAGGTTCTTGCCTAACTTCCCAGAAGAAAAGGCCTGGGATTTAAAATAAAATGGTCCCTGTGGTTTGTCAGCCTCTGTGTCCTGTCTGCTTCAGAAATGACTAAAAATGTCATTTTGGTATCTACACAGGGTTGAGTCTCAGACACTAGGTTGGTCTAGATTTAGAGCTGTTCAGAAGTAGAGCTCCTGGCCTCACCAGGTGGTGGTGAGCAAGGAAGGAGGAGGAACAGAAGACCAGAAGGAGTCACTTATGGAGTGCTTGCCATGTGCCTCGAAGGGTTCTAGGGGTTCTTAACCCACCCTGACTCTGCTGCTGCAGAAAGTGGCTTTTGGTTTTATGCACAAGGAAACGAGTGCTGAGAGGTCAAGTGTATGTCCTAGGACAGCAGAGAGGGGATGGGTTGAATCCCGAGTCACCCGCCTGACTTCTCACCCCTTCCTCTTTCTATTGAGCCCAAGACCTGATGTTTGACTTCCTAAGGTGTACAACCTAGCCTCTGAGGACCTTAATGTACTTATACTCAGTTGGGGTTCACCGTGAGTTAGGAGTTATTATCTCCATTTTACAGATGAGAAAACCGAGGGTAAAAGAACTGGCTTGCATAATTTTGTCAAAGTTGTATGTATTATGGTTCTCCCCTTTGACCTGGGCATGGTGTACAAAACTTCAAGTGCTTTATTTCCCAGCACCTGCTCATCAGCATTTTGAGACAGGAACTATCATGGTGCCCATTTGCTGAAGAAACTGGAGTACACAAAGGCTATCAAGGATTCTGTGCTAATAATGCAGTCAGTCACCCTGGGATTTGAACTCAGGCTTGTCTGGGCAGACCCCATAGTCTTCCACCTGAACTTGGAAACTTGACATGTTTAATAATTTAGGCAGGATCATAAGCTGGCAAATGGCAAAGACAGAATTCAAACCCATGTCTCTGGTTCCAGTCACATCAGGCTGCCTCTGGCATATTGCAAAGCTGCTCGGTTCCGCAGAGCTTGCTGGGCTCTTGCCTTCTGGAAGTGATCTTCCAGACTGGCCGCTGGCCTTCCTTGTCTACTCTTGCACCTCTGTTCAAAGAACTAATGCCGAGGACCAGAGCCACCAGTGCAAAGGAGCTGCATGCAGTCCATGGTTTGTCTAACTGCCAGGGACCAATTTCTTAAGGGAAATGTCAAAACAATTGTCAAAAGGAGAATAATATTTCCTTCCTCTTCTCAGGTTGGACCAAGGAGGGAGGAGGAGGGTGGAGGCCTTAGTGACTCATCCAAGATTAGATACAGGTTGGAGCCGGTCATGGACCCTTATGCCTGTAGTCTCAGCACTTGGGAGGCTGAGGCAGGACAATTGCCTTGTGTTCTAGGTCACGCTGGATTTAGAGCAAGTACCAGGCTAGCCAGGATGACATAGCAAGGCCATGTCTCCAAAAATCTCCAAAATAACTACATTCCATAGATATAGGTTTCACCTCCATGCTCACTGTGGGCACAAAGCTGGACTCTGCCCCAGGAAGAGTCCAGCATTCTGACCTGGGGGTGGAGAGTAGCCTACATAGTTCCGATCTCCATTCTGATTATGTGATATGATCATTTCTGCAAAGGTTTCCTTTCACTTGCACTTAGTCCCAGGCATGCCCCTTCTTTTTCTTGTTCACTTCCATTTCTAGTCTAGTTTCTGTCCTGGCGCTTGAGAGGAGAGTTGTGTGAGGACCTGGCATGGTGTGGGCTGCATGTTGCCCCTCACATGTCCCCCATTGTTAAAAGAAAAGGTATTCCCCCCCTCCCAAGGACATGTGCAAATTGATGAACATTTGCAAATTGCTTTGAGATGCGTTAATTTAAGGTGTGAAATAATAGATCTTGTGTGAAGGCTCAGGCACATTTCTGGCATTGGTGGATTCTCTCCCGTCTGGCCTGTGATTTGGGGAGGTAAAAATAGGCCTTGTTTCTACATTTTTATTCTTATTTTTTTTTCATTTCTGCTGATGTCATCATAAGAAGCAAAGTGTGTATGCCATGAAAGTTTCCTAGACCTGGAACTCAGGGCTCTGGGGAACAGGGTGCTCCTGGAATGATCCATCACACATGGGTCATCTGGGGTGGCCTGGGTGTGAAGGGCTTTGAAGGGAGTGAACAGTGGATAGATGGCCAGATCAGCAGCTGATTGCTTAGGGCCTCTGTGGCTTTTGGGCATTTGATCATCTTCTCATTTCTGACTCCCAGGTAATAAATAACAAGTTCACATTTTTTTTGGGGGGGGGGAATGTTAGTTGAAAAAGAAAAAAAAAAAACAAACAACTTTCCATTCCTGTCTGAATTGGGTAATGTACACACAGTCTCTTCCTCAGGCCAACCTGAATGAAACCATGACCTTCTCAAACCCGAGGTCCAGACATTGGGATTCGTCGGTTAGTGGTGTAATTTCCTGTGACGTTATCTTTGGGAACTTGAACTTAGAGTGTGATCTAGCATATTTGACATCTGTCCCTCCAACAGGACTTGCTTATATGAAAACAGACCCACATAGACAGGCTGCACCATTATCTCTGATTCTGGATTTTTCCACAGGTTACTTCTCATGTAGTTTGGTGGCAGTGGCACTAGTCTTCTAGGCAGGCTTCTTGGCCTGTACTGGGAAGAATCAACCTCCCCCCACCTCAGTGGGCACTGAGGGGGCCATTGGATTGTAGGGTCTGAAATTCGTTCAGTTCCCACCGCCTTGATCCACACGTGGGGCTGTTCTTTTTCTCTTAGACATCTGCGTGATGGTGACCTCATAGAAAAGAAAAAGGGGGCTTTGTGTAGGAATTCCATAGAGTGTGAAGGAATGCTGATGGCAGGAAGGGGGTGGGAAATTGCAGTGGAGAGCCTGCAGCACTTATATTTTCCCTAAATTGTTTAACCCTAGCACTTCAAAACCAGGCTTGATTTGTTTAAGGGGAACTCTGAGTGTCCTAGAGGCTACTGGGATTTGTCCCTTCTTCACAGCTTTGTTGCAGGTGGCTGACCATTGGAATTGTCCATGACTTCTTTTTCTAATACCTGCCCTTGTTCCTTGTCCTTAACACCTTTAACCTGGGAATTTCTGGGGGGAGACCTGTAAGAGTTCACAGTTACTTTACCCGTAACCTGCTCTGGTCAGACTGTAGCTAGAAAGACAGTGGCTCAAAATTTCAAGAAGAACATCTCACCAGAGCTCAGGGTGGAGACTGGGGGCTATCCATGGTGGACTTCGGAGTTGGAAGCTGCTATCTGGTCTATAGAAAGGAAGAGGAGGCCCCGAGAAGGGGAGGCACTCACTCATAATCACATTAAGAATTTGAGCTTTGGGGCTGGGGAGGTGGCTCAGCAGTTAAAGGTGTTAGCTTGCAAAGCCTGCTGGCCTGGGTTCAATTCCCCAGTACCCAAAGAAAGCCAGATGTACAAAGTGCTGCATGTATCTGGAGATTGTTTGCAGCAGCAAGAGGCTCTGGTGCACCCATATTCATTCTCTCTCTCTTTCTCTCTCACTCTCTTTCTTTCTCTCTCTCTCTCTCCCTCTCCCTCTCTGCAAATACATAAAACAACCTTTTAAAAAAAATTTTGAACTTTTGGGCTGGGGAGATGACTCAGTGAGTAAAGTGTGTGCCTGTGAACATGAAGGCCTGAGTTTGGATCCCCAGCACCCATGTGCAAGTGACAGGTGTGGTGGTATATGTCTGTAATCTCTGTGCTGGAGCTTACTGGCCAGCTAGTCTAGCAGAATTGGTGAGCTCTAGGTTCAGTGAGAGACCCCAGCTCAAAGAATAAGGTGGAAAGTGACTGAGGAAGAACCCAGTGTCAACTTTCAACCTCCACATGCATGCACGTATATCTGTACCTACACATATGAATGTGTAGATACACCACACACACACATATTTAAAACAAAAACCAACAGAGCTTGACCTTAGGCACCAAGTAGAGTGTGTTTGAGTCCCGTTCAGACCTGCCCCACTGGGCAGCAAGTCCTTCACTCTTCTCAGCCTAGTTTCCTCATCTGGGAAGCAGGGATAATATTAAAACTGCATAAGATTTGGGGGAAGGACTACATGCAACAAAACATAAAGTGCCCAGCACCTCATTCATGAGTGATGCCTGTTCCCCAGTGACCCAGACAGTATTTCATTCCTAAAGACCTGACGAGAGACTGACACCCAGTCAGGAAGGTCAGCTCTTGGTTAGGAGGATCTTTGGGACCCTCATTGAGACTTAAACAAGGCTGATGGGGCATGCCAGAGATGGTCTCCAGGTGCCTCCAAGGCAGGTACTTTTCTGTGATCATGAACCCCAAAGTAAAGGGGAAGGACATAGCAACAGGTTGGAAAGAGGCAAGATGTCAGTGCCAGGGTGGCCCTGTGGCATCTCAAGGAACTCTGTTTTCCTTCCGACATCCCACTCCCCCACGGTGAGGCAAATGAGCTTTCTCAGTTTTTGGTGTGGAGTTGGAAAGTCTCTGGATGCCTAAGAGCTATGTGAACCATGGTGTGTTATGAAGGGAGGCAGATGTTTTGTTAATTATTTACACAGTGTGGCCCAGCAGCAGCCAGTGCTGACAGGAGCGCCTGTCATAGACCCCAGCAGGACTAGAGTCCTCATGGAAGGCACAAGGCTATATATATTGTGGGCCATTTGAGGCGCCCTCAGATTGGTTCTCCCTGAGGGGCAGGAGACAGACACTCCATCCCCTGATTGGCTACTTCCCCTCAGACATCTTCTGAAGGAATTTGCCCAGTTCTTCCCATACCAGGTCCACTAGACTTGTGAGGGGGAGAGGGCCAAGGGCTGTGGAGAGCCTCACCTGACAGAGATCGCTCATGCAAGATTCCCGGGGCCAGTGATGCCAGGCAGTGTCCCTCAAGTTCTATGTCCCACTGGAGTGATTTGCTTCAGAAACCTATTGTTGGGATTCTTGAAAAGAAAGGGGTCTGGGATCAGAACTGTCCATGAAAGGTCACTAAGGATGAGGGAAGGGGCAAAGTCTCCCTACCTTCCTATTACCTGTTTACAAGGAGGCTTTGCCCAGGAGTCCTTTTTCAGACTAGGTGCTTATAGGAAACATCCAAACCAGAGAAGTTCATAGAGACAGAAAGGAAGAATGTGTGGTAGGGACCAAAAGTAGATTCCTATCATGGGGCAGTGAGTGCTTAATGAATACAGGGTTACCTTTTGGGGTGATAAAAATGTTAATTTGGAACTAGGTAGAGGTAATGATTGTACCACATTGTGAATGTACCAAATACCATTTTAAAATTGTTAATTTTGGGCAGAGCATAGTTCAGTGATAGAGCATTTTCCTAGCATGTGTAAGGCCCAAGTTGACTCACCAGCAACACACACACACTAATTTTACATTATTTTGAAGAAAAAAGAGGAAATTCTGATGCTTAAAACAAAAGAGGGGAAAGGGAGATGGCTCAGGGATTAAAAGCACTTGCTTGCAAAGCCTGCAGCTAGTGTTTATCTCGATTTGTTTACTGTGGCAAGAGGCCCTGGCATGACCACCCCCACCTCTCAAATAAATAAATTAAAAAAAAAAAAACAGACTGGAGAGCTTGCTCAGTGGTTAAGTGGTTAAGGCACTTGCCTGCAAAGCCTAATGATCTGGTTTCTATTCCCCAGTACCCACATCAAGCCAGATGCACAAAGTGGTGCATGCAACTGGAGTTTGTAGTGGCTGAAGGCCCTGGCTAGCCCACATCCTCTCCCTCCCCCCCCTCTCTTTCTGCTTGCAAATAAATAAATCATTTAACATATTTATTGTCAGTTATTAGATAAATTATATAAGCAAGTCAGTGATGGCACCATTTCCCTTCTCCTCCCCAGTCCTCAACCCACTGGGGGGCCCTCCTTATTGGGCTTGCTGGACCAGGCCATGGGGTAGGGGATTATGGATTGTATGAGAGGTAGCCAGTTTTTTTTTTCTTTGTGTGTTGTTGCTGGGGAGGGCGATAACTCTGATATTCTTCTCCACCATGGCTCTTACAATCTTTTTGCCCCCTTTTCTGCTCAGATCTGAGTCATGGTAGGTATAAATAAAATATTTTAAATTAAAATAAAAATAAAACAGACTGGAGAGAAGGCTCAGTGGTTAAGGGTGCTTGTTTGAATGAAAAGCCTGCCTGTCTTTGATTCCTCAGTACTCACATAAAGCCAGATGCACAAAGTAGTCCCTGTGTCTGGAGTTCATCTGCAGCGGCTGCTGCACCCAAATGCACTCTCTCTCAAATAAATAAAAATAGTTTAAAAAAAAAAAAGGAAAAAGAAAAGCCTCAAAGCTTCCCATTTATAGGTAGAGATACAAGTGCAGAGAGAGAGCATGACCAGCCCAAGATCCCACAGCCCATGACTGCTCTATGGCTTTAATCCTATGGCTTTCCTGGCTTTCAGGCCATGTTTCATGATGCTGGCCTGGGCTGGGGTTGGGTGTCCACTGTAGAATAGGCCGAGTGGACTCTGTTCTCTGAACCGGAGAGGCTAGATTGGCCAGCATGTTGCATATCCATGCAATAACTCTTTCAGAAAGCGTGCCCCAGAATTCCGGGTCAGGCAGGTGCAGAGGCTCCTTCATGCCCCGCCCCTGGGCTCTTCACCACCCAGTGGGGACTGCACTATGTGGGTGTTTATGAGTGTTTTGTAGGAGACAACTTCTGGAGCTCGCCCTCTGGGGAAACAGGAATGAGTGGCATGGCAGATAGCCTGGGGGGACATGAGGTTCTGCAGAGGCTCTGAGGGCCTGGGCAAGGGCATATGGAGCACAGGAGCTGGAAGGTGGGAGCCTGGGTCGTCTTCCTGCCTCCTCTGTCCACCTTCACAGAGGCTCTTCTGTGCCAGGTGCTTGCTGTCTGTCATATCCTTAATCTATCTATCTATCTATCTATCTATCTATCTATCTATCTATCTATCTATCTATCTCTATCTATATTACATTATGAACTTATATTATCCTTTCAACAATTCTGTGGTGTGAGTACCATTGTGTCCATGGTATAGATGTGTCCATATTACTGTCTGCATGAATGCTGTGAGGAAACCCAAAGCACAGGGCCCTTTGCAGAGCCTGGGGACTGACACTGCCCTCTGGAAGTGACACTGTGTGGGTTGGGAAAGGGTGGCCAGGCCCCAGACTGCTAGAAGAAACAGCATACACTGCGGTCCTATGCTGGGGACACAGATTATCATTTGTCTATTTCCCATCTCCTGATGGGAAAGTGGGCTCCTTATAGTACTTCTTGGTCTGTGGCCATAATTGTGTCCTCAGAACCCAGCACTGAGCCTGGCACACAGTCGGAGCATACTTGAAACTTTCTGAGTATCAACATGATGTCATGAAGCTCAAAGCTCAAAAGTTTCAAATGCTTTGGAGAATCTCAGTTTTCAGGTTAGAGCTGCTTAATTGGTCAAGTCTCTGTAAATATTCCCAAACTGGAGAGTCCTGGCCCAACCATTTTCCATAAGGGATTCTCAACCTGCAGAGATAACTCTCAAAAATTTACACAGGGAGACTTGGGTGGCTGGGTGTGTAGGGGCATGTTTCCAAGCTGATTTTTTTTTTTTCCTTTTGGAGGGAGAGTGTTGGGGATTGAATCCATGGCCTCCTGTATACTCTGTCACGAAGGCTACATGCCCAGCCCTGAAGCTGTGTTTTCTGTCAAGCAGGCTTCGTTGTTTAAAGAGGTTACTTGGGAAAGGGGAAGGAGCTAAATCCTCTCTATCACAGACATTGCATGACCCCCAATTCTACCCCAACCCAGAAAGCAGGGAAGGCAGCAGAACAAGAAGAGGTGATAGCAGGTATAGCCTCAGTGGGTATCCTTATGGCAACAGAGTATGGAAGCAGGGAGCCCACCCCAGGGGCTTGTTGGCTCATCTGGATCTCCTGAACTCAGTTACCCAGGACTTCAAGTGTGTACGCTTGCTTGCTCTGCATGTGTGATTCAGTGCGCACATCCTTTGTTTGTACCCTCCAGGAATTTCGGTGGCCTTTTATATTTAGTTCAAATGCCAGCCTCTTCAGCTAGCCCATGAGAAAACGAGGATTGGACGTTTGTCTGTGCAGAGATGGGACAGAGGTGGGAACTTCTGCTTTTGGAGCTGTTCGGGTGGTGATAGTATGCACTTGGGAAACTTGTGGGTTTTTGCAAAGGGTGATGGACAGTGGGTGCTGTGCTACCCCTGGGCTTGGCACTGTGAACACTGACAGGAAAAAGGCTCATGCAGGTTCACAGTACTCTTCAGCCTGGGCTAGTCCTGGCCACCAGGGGCAATACTAGGACTCAGACTGCTAGGGACCAGATGAGGTCTCTGCCCCCCTTCCCAGGAGCCGTGTAAAGGAAACACTTGTACTCCAAGCTGATGACTGTCCTTGCGCATATGTTTCTGGTATCTCCTCAGGCACCAATCATCTGTAGGTTAGGCGTAAGATAACACCACTTTCCCAGTCCCCCAAAGGACAGTGGTCTGCAAAAGTGTTTTAGTGCTGTCTGGGGACAGGCGAAGCAGTTTCAAAGATGCCGTTTGGCTGCTTTTGTGTGAGAAGTTACTGGCTGGATGCTCAAATTGCTTATGGGGCAGAGTCTTTGAAATTACACACTGTTGAAAATTCCAGCACATATGGTCACTGTGATGTGCTAATGTTAGCAATCGATTTAATTACAAACATTTAATTACATGGAGGAAAGCCCTTTTCCTACTCACTGTGGGTTACTGGAGAGCCTGTATTTCTCAGGATGAGGGTCGTGCAGTGTAATTTGGACCAGCAGACTGGGGGAGTTCATTATCCCACATTAATTTATTACTGTTTTTATCTGATTGCAATTTTATCTGGCAGTTCCTTTAATTGCTATTCATCCAGCCACATTTGCCAAGCCTCACTTATACCTGGCCTGTTTCTGGGTCCTGGGGATAGAATGAAACTTGATTAAAAGCTTGTGCCAGCCCTGAGGGTGATGCCATGGGCTGCAGGTGAATTTGTTCATGTCCTGATGACTGCTCTGGGAAATGTGCAGTCCCTACTATGCGCAGACCCATGGCGATGTAGGCAGGAAAATGACCCCACATGCGTTGTGCTGGTTTGATGTTTTTTTTAAAAAAATATTTTATTTGTTTATTTGCAAGCAGAGAGATACAGGCAGAGAGAGCGAGAGCGAGAGAGAAAGAGAGATAGGAGAGACAGAGAAAGAGAGAATGAATGGGCACGGCAGGGCCTCTAGCCACTTTGTGCATCTGGGTTATGGGTCCTGGGGAATTGAACTTGGGTTCTTGGGCTCCAGAGGCATGCTCCTTTAACACTGAGCCATCTCTCCAGCCCTGGTTTGATGTTTTTTTTTGAGGTATCTGGCCCTCTGCTTCGCATGAGAAACCCAGTCAGCCACTGTTCACAGGCCACGTGATGACTTCCCCAGAATGATCCAGAAACAATCCAGATGCCCCAGGAACCGATGTGAGAACAAGGCACCCCTTCACACATCACGTCTCAGCTCAGCGTCTTGCCACCACCCAGCATTTTGAGACAGAATGTGAGATCTCGTGGTTGGCTAAATACATAAATATTTTATGTCTCGATATTCTGAAAACGCAGCCCAAATGCACAGAACTGCTACACATCAGTGCTATAGATCATATGTTATAATAATCTGATGACATGTTGTTTAAATATTTATGGACCAATGCGACGTAACAATGGGGGGAGAAGGGTGTCTGGGAGCAGAGTGGCGGCAGATGCTAGAAAGGAGAAAACAGATTCTCACCATCCTGAGACGCATCACCGCATCGTGTGGCGCTGGGGTTTCAGGGCAATAGCAGTGGCTGACATTCCTTGAGCAATTGCTGTGTGCCAGACCTGTCGCTGATTTCATTTTATTTAATCATCACAGCCCTCCTGCCCCAATAGGATGGGATTCTTTGTAATACCAAGTCACAGATGGGAAACCGAGACTCAGAGCAAATCCAGGATCTGCCCCAGACTCCAGCAGCTAGAGTGGCCCAGGAGCAATCTCAGGTTGAACCCTGGCATCTAAGCTTTGTCTCTGTGACATTTTTTGTTTGTTTGTTTGCTTTTGCATGAGTATGTGTGTGTATGTGCGCATACATGTGGGCACACATGTGGGCGTGCATACCTGTGTGTGCGTGTGAGTATGGAGGCCAGAGGTTGACATGGAGTGTCTTTCTCAATCACTTTGCACCTTATTGACTGAGGTAGGGTCTCTCTGTTGAACCCGGTGCTCACTGATTCAGCCAGTCTAGATGGCCAGTTTGCCCTGGGGATATCTTGTCTCTGCCTCCCCAGTACTGGGATTACAGATGGGCCACTATGCCCACCTGGTGTTCACATGGATACTAGGGTTCAGAACTCTGTTCTTTACACTTGTGTGGGAAGCGCTTTGTCTGTGGAGCCATCGCCCCAGCCCCTGTGCCGTTCTCTGTGTGGATGATGGGTTTCATCAGCAAGGCCCCACACCCATGCTTTGGGGTACATGTCCCTGCATACTTGTTGAACTTTCTAAATCACAGGAAGGGATATAGTGTCTAGAAAGTGACAGACAGGAATGGAAACCACAAGGAATGAGCATCCAACCCCAGAGGGGATATCATTCAAAGGTGTGTAGGTAAAGGGGTGAGGCAGTGAGTCATCATCACCTAGACCTGGGTGCCCAGTATGTCGTAGGTCCTCAGATCATGCTGGTTCTTGCTCTTTTACCTTTCTCTTTGTTTTTGATTTGGTGTCATTAAGAATTCACTGCAGACTGTCCCCTGGGTGTCCTCTACCTTACCTGCTCACTGTATCCAAGTGAGTCAAGTCACCAGGTCTCCTCATTACACAGGACAGATTGTGCTCACCTCTCCGAGCCAACTCCAGTGTCCCTGCTTAGCCAGCACAACCATTCCCTATGGCATCTGTTGGCCATGCAGACAAGCATCCTGTCCTGAGCTGGCTCTGTCAGTCCTTTCTATTTTCTTGAGTCACTTGGTGTCCAGGAAGCTCCCCAGGGCACAAACCTCAGAAAGTTGTATCTCCAGTACTGGGCACTTTGACAATAAACAGCCAACTGAGGAAGTTCAACAAATAAGACTCAGGGCTGAAGAGATGGCTTAGTGGTTAAAGGCACTTGCTTGCAAAGCCTGACAGCCGAAGTTTGAGTCCCTAGTACCTATGTAAAGCCAGATGCACAGAGTAGCACATGAATCTGGAGTTTGTTTACAGCAGTAAGAGGCCCTGGTGTGCCCATACTCTACTCTCAACTTGACTCTATTCTTCCCTTCCCTCCCCTCCCCTCGCCTTTCCTTTTTCTTTCTTTTATTTTCTCTCTCTGTGCTTATAGATAAATGAAAATATTTTCAAAGTTAAAGAGACTCCTATGGTGGAGCTGTTTCTGAGCAGCCTCTCACATGGTGACAGTCTTAGATCCAATGAGGTCTTCCACTTCTACAGAGATGAGGTCCTCCAAAGTCAATGGGGGCAGGTCAGAAGGTCATATAAATGGAAGGTAGGGCTGTCTGTGTCAGTATTATGGGGCCTGGGAACCGAGTGTGGTGGCCCATGCCTCTAATCCCTGCACTCAAGAGGCAGAGGTGGGAGGATCACCATGATGAATTTGAGGACACCCTGAGATTCCATAGTGAATTCCAGGTCATCCTGGGCTAGAGTGAGACCCTACCTTGAACACCCCCCAAAAAAAGAATTATGGGGCCCAATGTAAAATTAAAATGCAAATCTTGTTAAAAAAGCAGCAAAGAGGAGGTGAGGCTACAGTTCCATTGGAAGAGTGCTTGCCTGGCATGCAGGAAGCCCTGGGTTCCATCCCCAGCGCCACATCAATCATGCATGGGAATCTGTATTTGTAATCCTAGCACTGGGGGGTAGAGGTGGGAGGCTCAGAAGTTCAAGATCATTCTTGGCTACATAGTGAATTTGAGGCCAGCCTGGCCTTCATGAAACCCTGTCTCAAAATAAAACAAGTCATGGGCTGAAGAGATGGCTTAGTGGTTACGGTGTTTGCCTGTAATGCAGAAGGACCAGAGTTCGATTCCCCAGTGCCCATATAAAGCCATATGCACAAGAGGGCACATGTGTCTGGAGTTCATTTGCAGTGGCTGAGGCCCTGGCGTGCCCATTCTCTCTGTCTGCCTCTCTCTCTCTCTTTCTCTCTCTCTCTAATAAATGAATAAAATATTTTTTAAAAATAAATAAAACAAGTGAAAAACAGCAAGGAACAGGAAAACTGGCTTTTCCTTTCTTTTGCAATCACTCTCACTGGCTGTCATGTTTATTCAGTGTGTGCTCCTTGGGCACAGGGATTCCCAGGGCAAATGTAAACCCTCAAAGATCCTTGGGCCCTACCCTGTCTGTCACTCAATGTGGGGTGCTCATGACCTTAGCCTTCTCACACCTGCACTTGGGCTCCTGCCATGGATGGCTGTTGCTGGGGACCAGGCTGAGTACCTGTCCCCATCCTGGGGTGGCAGAACCAGTGTGCACTGACCATCCACCAGATATTGCTCAAAAGATACACATTGTAACAAGATGTTGATAGTAAACCGGGAGAATAATGTGTCATTTTTGGCTTCCTTCTGAGAATAGAGGGAGGGCCCCTGTCATCCACTTAACCCGCAAGTCTCTTTCCTTACTCTGGGTCTCTCCAAAGATACACTATGGACTGAGTCTGTCACATCACAGGTGGATATCATTACATCAACAGATCTGTCCTCTCAGACTTCCTGTCTTTAAGTGACAAGGGCCAAACATCAAATGACCAGATGGCTGACCCACTTGTTTGGGAAGAGTACGAAGCAGGTGGTGTCCCAGATACCCAGGAAAACAGGTGGGTGGCTCTAATGTTCCTGACAACATGCATTGTTCCCAGTCCCAAAGTCATGGGAGTGGCGGTCAGGCAGCCAGGAGAGTAGATGTTTGGCCACTCAAAAAGTTCATGAGAGGGTCTGGAATCAAAGTTTCCTTAGTGCAGACTGTGTGACTGTGTACCTGGGACCTAGAAATGTACTTGTGTGTTTTGTTTTTATCAATTACTCCTCATAACCACTGTGGCCAGCTCCATCTTTCAGATGAGGACACCTGAGACTGAGAATGAATCCCTAGGCCAAAGCCATAAGCTGACCATGGCTGGTGCTTTCTGTACATGGTGCAAACCTGACCTGATGGCTACAGTCCCTGTCCACTGGGCCTCCCGCCTCTACAGTCTGCTTGTGTGTGGGGAAGGAGTGGGGGCAGGGATGCAGGCCAGACCTCAGTGCTTCTGCCTGTTGGCTCCTGCCTCTGAGCAGTGGCTTTATTCCTGGCAGGGAATGGATCCCTGGCTGTGCTACAGCTTCACTCCTGCAGGACCCAGCCGGCTCAGAGGCCGTCTCAGCCCAAAGAGGAGGAGAATGAGGAGGTGAGTGGTGGGGTCAGACAAGGCTGGTATAAGTCACACCTCTACCCTTTGCCCACTGTGGCTCCTAAGCTGGTCACATCTCCCCAGGGGATTTGTAAAGCCAGGGCTCAGTCTCTGGGAGAATTTTTGTGATCCAGTAAGTGGACATGATCATGTGAGGCACAGGGCAGTCTGGTGACTTATAATACTGACACTCAGTGACACTCTGTTGGTAGGGACCAGAGCTTGGTAACATCTGTGAGACTCAGATCATAGCACCTTGCAGCACTAGGACATGTGGAAGGTCACTCAGCCCTGGACTGCCTTCCTTTGGGACTCACCCAAACTCATTTCTTTTAGTCATTTATTTATCTGAATGAGCCATGCACTGTTCCATGGTTTAAGGATACTATCATGAGACACAGGCCCCCATGGAGCTGGCATTCTGTCTCCTGTACAAGGAATGAGTTAGGTTTCTGCCCAAGGGTGCTGAAGAGCTGTTGAAGGGGTGTGGACAGGGGGGTGGTGCTGCATGAGGACCACTGTTCCAGGTGACATGGAGTACACTCAGTGTACATGAGGACCACTGCTGCAGGTGGCATGGAGTGTCCTTGGGGTCACCTTCTTCCAAGGTTGCTCATCTAACGTCCACTGGCCCTGGGCTGGGCTGGTCACACTCACTGATACCAAATCCTAGTGATAACCTTGTGACCTTGTGAGGCAAATCCTATTTTCCTTTGCACACAAGAGAGGGAGGCTGCGTTATTTCCTCAGTAGCACACAGTAGCTCTACAGCAGAGTCAGGATTTGAACACAGGCCTTGCATCCCCAAGCTCTCTCTCTAAACCCTGCTCTCTGGTGGTGGTAGATGGCCTCATTACTCCAGGCAGCAGAAAACCTCAGGCTCTGCGTAAGCCAGGGATTGCTTATGACTGTGCACTCAACGATACAGAGTGCCACAAGAAGGTGTCACCAAGAACAGGAACAGACTTTGGTGCTCAAAGTGGGTGAAAAATGCAATTCCTGCATGAGCCAGGATTGCTCCAGGTTTGGTGGAGGGTAGAGTTAGCCTTATGCTAGGATGAGGAGACTAAGGCCCAGAGAAGTTTCACTTGTCACTGAGGTCACACAGACTCAGATGGTCTGACTCCAGGTCCACTTGCTGTCTGTCAACCAGTGTCCTGGTACCAACTTTGACTGCTACCCTTAACTTCTGTCTGGGTAACTGAGGCTTGACAGACATCTCAGCAGCTTGAGCCCCAACTGAGTGGGTGGGTGTGTGGAGTGACCCCTTTGTATAGTTGTGGAGAAAGACACCCATGCCACTGTGAAAATGCCTTCAAAATGTCACTGATTGTCAGGGCAGAAAAGAAATGATAGGAGTCTGTGTGTGTCTGTGATGGGGAGGGTCTGTTTCAGGCCTCTCCTGGGACTGTCACCAGGGCGATGGGGTTTTATAGCATCCGGAACAAACGAGCCTTTTAAAGCATCTCCAGAGCTGTCCCATCCCACCATTGGCAAATGATTTTAAACAGCCCAGGAAGCCTTGTTTCTTAGTCACAAAATGGGGAGCTGGCATTTAGGCCCATTTATTTAAAGCAGGAGTCAGGGAGATGCAAGACTACAGCTCGAGCAGCAGGCCACCTCGCTCCTGCAGCAGCATCGGCGACAGTGGCGGGCGGCCGCGGGGGAGCCAAGTCTTCAGGGTTTTCTTCCCATTTACAGTTTTTTTTGTTGTTGTATATTTGTAAAATGAGGCTTCTGCTGGCAAAAGCAGGTTTTAGCGCATGCGGTGGCTCTTTCAAGACCTAATAAGGCCCCAAAGGAGGGTGAGTTCCAGCAGCACTTTCCTCCCCCTCCACCTCAGCCCCCGCCCCACCCCATTCTGTCTTGCTTCATACACTTTGGGCACAGGGTACCATTCGTCTTGCTTCCCATTAGCGGAATTACCGCCATCACTTCTGCAGGACAAGATGGGCCCATTGGAACTGCTTTGGGGACCGAGGCAGGATTGGCTGCCAAGCAGTTTTGCTTAGAGCGGGAGAGAAAGAGAAAAAGAGAGCCAGCCTGTGAAGGAAAACTACAAATGGAAAAGGAAAAACTCCTTGAATGTTAAGGATTACAGGCCATGGAGACAGGGGGCCATGGGGTTCCCTGCCTCCTCACACCCCTTGAGAGCCACACCATGACAAGGCATGTGGTGGCTAGGGTACTTCATAGATGTGCACAAGGCTTGCCCCCGTGCACTGAGACCCTGCTGAGTGCAGAGAGAGGAAAGGAGGGCACCTGGCATTTATGCCTGTGCCCTCGGGAGTGGGAATCTTTCGGCTCATTTTCAGATGAATAGCAGAGGCTCAGAGAGTGCAGAAACTTGTTCTGGGTCACATAGCTCCAAAGTGGAGGCTCTAGGGTATGAGCCCTACTCCACCCATTTATGGACCCCCTTCCTGGAGGCTCTAGGAAGTAGTGGAGAAGTGCAAAGGAGCTAACATCCAGGGGGCATTACTGTCATGTCAGAATACCGACTCAGGGCCATGCTACAGTTCTTCTGCAAACCTGAGGGCATTTCAGACTTCAGGACCCTAAGAATGAAGGAGAGCAGTAAAGCACTCCTTCTGCATCCTGCATGCCCATTTGTTGCAGGATGTAGCAGCTCTGGTAGATTGATGGTGGCTACCTGATATGCCCAGCTGAGGTGGCTTTGGAGACTGGGATTGATTAGCAATGTCTGTTAGGTGGACCAGAAGGAGGAAAGGGCCAGACCTAAGTGAATGCAGTTCTAGTGCTCTGACTCTATCGTGCTTGGTCATGGTGTACCACACCACACTGTCAACTCCCAAAAATGGAAGGAATTTTATGGATACCAGAAGGAAGGATGATGAAGGCTCCACAGTTTCTGAGAGCTATCAGTTGGAATTCTTCTATAGTAGCTGTTTTCAAATGCATCTTTTTTTTTTTTTCAAGGTAGGGTCTTGCTCCAGCCCAGGCTGACCTGGAATTCACTATGTAGTATCAGACTGGCTTTGAACTCACGGCGAGCCTCCTACCTCTGCCTCCCAAGTGCTGGGATTAAAGGCCACCACGCCCATCCTAAAAGCATCTTTAAATTCCTAGGGGTAATATATAGGTACTCACATATTCAAACCTTCCCACTATACCACTGGTTTGCTGTGTGCCTTTGAGTAAGTGACTTCACCTCACAGAGCTTTGTTTCCTCATCTTTGAAGTGAAGGTCATTTTTCACCCATAGTGAGTGGTGGCAAAGGAGATGAAGGGCATGGAGCTCAAAACCTACCAGTGGCCAGCAGATTGGCATTTAGACAATTCCTTCCCCCATGCACATGCCCAACCCTGCCCTCCACAATGCTGTGCAAGGTTCGCTGGCTCCTAAGCCGCTCTTCTTGCTTCTGAGGTACAACTACTGACGGGAGCCTTTTCTGACTGGAGAATGGAATGCAACTTCAGCTGCCCTGTTCTAACCCAACGGCCTCCTGCACTCTTGCTCCTTGCTCGCACAGCCCTGTCCCCTAAGGTCTAAGGACTGGTTCGTCTCCTAGACCAGGAGGCCCCCAGGGTGGGTATAGGCCCACTTGCTATGTGGTCCCGATGCCTGCCTGGCATAGTCTTTGATGCCCAGGGGGGAGAGGGGGAAAGCCTGCCTGTACCCTTGGCCTAGTTCCCACAGGGTAGCTGAGCTGTGGTGGCTCAGACCCCAAATCTAAAGCCTAAGACTCGGGGGCAGACAGGAGTCTGGCCCTGTGGCAGAAACACTGCAAGTCAGATGTCCCTTGTGCCTGTTATATGTGTTGCTTTGGTTTTTTTGTTGTTGATGTTGTGTGTGTGTGTGTGTGTGTGTGTGTTATTAATATATAAATATTAGCCACCTGTAAACAACACCTCTTATTACTACTTTTTCATCAGAGATTTACATATACTATTTATCAGTCTTTAGTTTTAAACACCTTTGTTTTTATTTACTTAGTTTTCTTCTTCTTCTCCTTCTTCTTTTTGTTTTTGGAGGTAGGGTCTCGCTCTAGGCTGACCTGGAATTCACTATGTAGTCTCAGGCTGGCCTCAAACTCACAGTGATCCTCATAAATCCCAGTTTAGACTAGTAGTGATCCTCCTGCCTCTGCCTCCTGAGTGCTGGGATTAAAGGTGTGTGCTGCCAAGCTCAGCTTAGTTTTCTTTTCTTTGAGACAGGGTCTTGCTGTCTCAAACCCAGGCTAGTCTGGCATTCCCTATGTACTCAGGGCTGGCTTCAAACTTGTAGTATTTCTCCTGCCTCATTCTCCTGAGTACTGGGATTACAGGCATAAACCACCACATCCAGCCTAGCTCCAGTTTTAAATGAACCCACTGAGAGAGGTAACGAAGCAAGTGCCCCAGGGTCACACAGCAAGGATCTGAGCTCAGATCTCTGGAAGTCCCTGAGCTGCTCCCTACTAGGAGTAGTAGGCATCTGCCAGTGAAGCAACAGCTGTAGGAGACTGTAGGAGCAGGGCTTACCTGGGGTTGGCCAGGAACTGAATTCAAGAGCCACTTTCTCTGGAAGCCTTAATGGTTGGTGAGAAAAGGGCATGTGACCAGATAGGGCCTTTCAGAAGTACCTCAGGGCTGGAGGCTAGAGAGAAGGTCCTGGTGTGGGTGCAGCTCATGCCCAGAGCCCTCCCATATCTGAGGCCGTATCCACTCTCTGGGAGCTGCTGGCCCCTCCTCTGGGTGTTAGGTGGGAGGCCCCTCACCTTGGCACCCTCAGCCTCACTCACAACTTTCCTGTGAAAAACAAGGCCGATGACTCCCAACTTGCTGGGGACAATGTGAGAATGACTGATAAAATATGGAAATCTCGAAGCAAAGGGGGAAAAAAGTGCCAGGAGTGTGTTATTTTCCCTAAATCCGGATTTCTGCATGTCATTTCCCCCCCTGCCGTCAGAGAAGCCAAGTCTAACTAGAGAGTGCTCAGCCAAGGCCGTGCGAGCCACTTGCCACCAGACATTCATTTCCTGATTTCCAGGCTCTCTTCGTCACCCACAAGCACCATGGGCTCTGCTGTGTTTCTTGGGGTGCACACTATGATTGGTGCCTGAGTTACAGTAGCCTCCCATATTTACTTACAGTTTGGTTCTAGAGAAGTCGGAAGTGATACTCTGAGATTAGTCACTCCAGGGTTTAATAGCCACATGTGACATGTTGTATATGCTGGGGGTGGCTGAGGTCATAGGTTCTTCCAACTGGTCCAGAGTATCCTGGACAGTACCAGGGGCTTACAGGACCACAGGGTCACCCCCCTTGGGTGTGGGTCAGTGTGGCAGGGTGGGTACTTGCCTATTCGAAGAGTCCTACTAGAGGGAGGATGGGTGGCTGAATCCTTGAGGGAGAGGTTAATGTGCCCTTTTCTGTGGGCTAGCCTGGGACATGTGAGACAGAAGGATAGCTTTCCCACCAAGCAAGCTGAGAGCCTTCTTGGATCAGTGAGGACTAGGGACTGGGATTTATGTGATCCCAAACCAGCCCACTCCAGCTTCTTCTTCCTGCCTTTGATTGAGTCACTAAGCTGGGGGACCCCATTTCTCTGTTAAATGCTGATTATGTCCTAGTGACCTTGATAAGCTATGTCCCCTTATTTGTACCATCTGACACAGTCCCTGGCTCCCTCTTGGCACTTTTTGCTGTCTGAATGATAATGTCTTTTGCCATCCAGTCTCTATCTCCCTCCAGGAGCAGGGTCCACTCTGCCTTATTCCTCCAGCTGCTCAGACAGTGAGTCTTTCAAGAAATGGTGGCATGCTGAGTTAAACCCCACGTTTTCAAAGGGGACACTGGGGCTCTTGGAGGACGGGCCAGTCCCCCAGCCATGCCTCCAGAGTGGGTTGCTTGCTCTCCTGGCCAGCTTTGAGTCTGGAATCCCAGGCGTGCCTGCCTGTGTTCTTGCAGGTTCCCACTGCCTGGAGAAACTTCCAGTCCACGCCTGTGGCTTTATTTCGGCTCAAAAGAAGTGTGTCCTGTGACTGCTTTAGGAATCTGGGCATTTAGCCCAGAAAAGAGTGTTTCCTGGCTTCCTGAGAACGGGGCCCACCCTGCCCCAGCCCGGGCACACAGAATGGAGGGAGGGCAGATGGGCTTGGGCTCTGGGAGGGAGGCAGCACTGTGTCAAACCTTATCGTGGAAGGCTGCTCACTGCCCTGTGCCGAGTGGTCCTGGCTGGGGATTATTTCTCCACGTGAGAGAGCCTGCAATGGGAGCCATACTCTTGAGTTAGTAGGGAGGCAACACAAGTCTCCTTACATTCTAGCACTCCTGGATGGTTACCGTGGGGAGGACAGGGTGACCCTTGTCCACCGGCTCATCGGGCCATCGGGGCCACATGTTTCCACTCTGGCCTCTCGCTGCACAGCGGCCAGGCATGGGTTTATGAGGTGACTTTGAAAGGAACTGGAGACACTGGCCCGCCAGGCACGTCTGCTCATTGCGCAATTTCACCATTTGCTTCTCTTTTCACGAGAAGGGCTTCTTCCTCCTTCTCAGCTTTTCCTTTACATTTTCTTTTTCCCTTGACCCAAGAGCTGCTTCAACCCTTGGGCTGAGAGACTGCCTGTGTGCAGAGGGCCTTCTCTGGAGTTGCCATACGTTCCTGTGGGGAGCACACCTTTGTGAACTCATGGAAGAACAGAGGAGATTGAAGGGAATCCCGGCCCAACAATCTCGTTCTCTGTCTGGGTTCAAAAATTAGAGCAGTGTGATATCCCAAGGGATAAGATACAACAAAAAGTCAAGCCTGGTATTGGCTTCTTTCTGATGTCAAGTGTCCTTTCTCCTGAAGAATGGTGATAAGGGATGGAAAAATTTTTAACATTACAGAAAAAGTGGCAGCCTTATGTCTGTTTTCAAAATTTGGGGGAAGCTTTGCGGCCTGTGAAATCCCCAGTCCTGGGAGCCACCTGTGTGCTTCCTCTGTGCTGGACAGTAGTGGGCCTGAGGAAGGCTCTGCGGCCTCTCCCTTGCTGCAAGTCTGGGTCACATGTGAATGGCACTCTGCCCTAGGTTTCCTAGGGTTGTCTTAGCAGATTGCCACAAACTGAGCGGCTTAGGACAGCAGGGACTCATGTGCTCACTGTTCTGGAAGCCCAGTGTCTGGTAGCGAGATGTCAAGGGATTTACTGCCTAAAGGAAGGAGCGTGTACTCTATGCTCTGCTTCTGGCATCTGGTGAATGCCAGCAACCCTGCTATTCTTTGAGCCCATGGCACTGTGTGTCTATGTGGGCATGTGGTCTTGACATATGTGTGTTTGTATCAAATTTCCTTCCTATGAAGACGCTAGTCATTGGATTACAGTTCCCTCAAGTCCTTCACAACTTCAGTTTTACTTGGTCATACCTGCAAAACCCTGTGAATGTGCCTCGGCTTACAATCCAGAAAAGCCCATCATAAATTGAAAGCATCTATTCAAAACTGCATCCAATCCACCAGCCTTGCATATCCACATCTCACACTGCAGACCCCGGTAGTGGTAGTTTCCCTGCAGCTCCACAGCCTCTTACCACCTGGGGTTAGCCTGGGAGTAGATGAAAAATTTAAAAAGTAAGATTCCTGCAGGATACTTATCTTGTTTGCACTATTATAAAGTTGAAAAGTTGAATCATCATAAGTAGGAACTGCTTTTGCTTCCAAAAAGTTACATTCCCAGGGTTCAGGTAGATGTGGGAGTTTTGAGGACACCATTTGACCAGTACAAAGTACATCTGGGAGGAAGGGGGTCTGGAAGCCTGCTGTACTCCTATGGAGGAGACCTGCACACAAGGAAGGAAGAGAGGGGGAAAGGGAAGGGAGAGAGGGACGGAGGGAGGGAGGGAGGGAGGGAGAGAGGGAGGGAGGGAGAAAGGGAGAGAGGGAGCCAGAAGTTCCACAGTGAGGCCCAGGATGGGACTGGAGGGACATGTCACACCCCTCCATTGAGGCTCCAAAGAGCAGGGTCCAACTCTATAGCCTGTGCATTGAGGGCAGGACAGGCACCGCAGACAAGTCTGTTAGGGGAACCGTATTCAGCATGGTTCTAACGTGGCCATCAGTTTACGGTGGCATCAGCTGGGATGATTAAGGGCTTCTGGAAGCTCTGCACAGCACCAGCCCTGGCCCTGCCACTTGGGGTGAGAGAAACCCTTTCCCTATAATGACAGAGCTCCACCAATCCCAGCACGAGAGGCCTCCACTTGTGGATATGGACAGCCTTTGGCAGGAAGGAGGGAATCCAGGCCCTTTTGTCCCCCAGAGGTTCTTATCTCTTTTGGCAAAGGCTCTGTGGTCAGTTTCCGAGTGAGTCTCCCAACCCTGACACCTCCCAGCAGAGCAGTTTTGAGCAAGCGCACATCCCATCCTTGGCCTCTCTCTGGGCCTCACTTTTCCCCTCCTTAGAAATAGGAATAACATTCTGGTCTTTCCAAGTCAGGACTAGAGGCAATGAGATGAGTTTGAGGGTGTAACAACCTTTTGTAAACCCTCCCTACACCTTGCACAGGGCCACTCACACAGCAGCTTCTTAATAAAGTCACTGGCTAAGAGAATCTTAGAATGACAATGAAAACACCATGCCGCTCCTGAAGTCCTACCAGCAGGTCCCCTAAGAAGGCATTTCCTTGCCACTGTCTCAGGGACATAGCAGTGGAAGTCACATGTGTGCAGGTTAGCACTGGGCAGAAGAAAGGTGCTGCAAGCTTCAATTGCACACGTGAACCATTGAGTGACATGCACCTATGCTTAGTGCCATAGGAGGCAAGTGGTGTGCGATAGAGCACTGGAAGGAGAGTCCAGGAGCTGAGTTCTAACCTTGGCTCCATCTGTACCCCACAAAGGTGTGTGCAGGTGGTCATAAGACCCTGTAGATCTGACTCCCTGAAACCAAGTGCCACTGCTGTCCTTCGGCCCTCTGTCCCACAGTGCACAGCTGAGCTGCCCAACCTTCAGGCCTTTGCACATGCTGTGCCGTCTGCCTGGAGCACTCCTCCTGCTCTCCACTTGAAGCTGCTTCCTATTCCAAGGAAACACTCCATGACGGCACAAACCTTCCCCAGTATTCCTCTCTCCAGGGGATGCACAAAGCAGGGAGGTGGGTAGCCCTTCTTAGTTAATACATGCTCAACTCCAAACAAAGCCCATCAAGGATGGAGCATGGCCCCAGCCTCCTGCCACAAAGTAGATACTTTGTGTGTTTGTGGACTGAGTTCAGATATATCACTGCATTGCTCTGTGCTGTGTCCTCATCTTTAAAGTATGGGGTATGAGATGGTGGCCTCTTCGGGGGCTTTTCTGTAGTGTCTGATGAGACATGAGGCCTCAAGTGAGTGAACCTAGGGTCTTCCCTGCTCCTGAGAGGAGTGGGAAGGTGGTAGTGGAAAGTTCCAGGGCTCTCTTAATGATGATCTGATGTTGATGAAACTATGAATGAAGCCAGAGGACTTTCCTGAGACTCAGCACAGAATATCCTATTGGTAGATTCTAGTGTCTGAGGAAGCAGCACCCAGGTGCCCCAATGGTTCTTAGGCCTATCTGGGTGGATGTCCCAGCCTTGCCCTTCCCCACACCCACTGCCTGCTACAGGAATCCTGATGCCAGTGAAGGAAGCATGTGCACACTTAGGACACTTAGGGCCTGAGGCTTTCTCACACTGCCACATAGATTCCTTGTGTTTCCATGCCTGGTGAAGGCACCTCTTAAGTTCATAGACAGCAGGTTCTGCTTAGATCCACTCTGTGCTAGGACCCCACATGTTAAACCCTTCCTTAGCTGCCTTCCAGCTGTGTAAGTCTGCGTGTCTCTAAGCCTGTTTTCATGAGCAGTGTCCCACTTGTCCACATACAGCACAGTGCATGGCATGGAGGAGCATGTGATTTCATGGCTGATTCTTCTTAATATGAGTATTTCTTACGTAGAGAGTCCAGTGAAACACAGATTGGATGTTTGTTTCAGCCATATATATGTAATTTTTTTTGTTGGAAGAATTTTGTTTGGGAAGACAAGCCAAGATTCAGGTCAGAACTGTGCCCCCTCTGGAATTGCACAGTTGAGCATCTGAGTATCTTTGAAAAGGTTGGTGACGACCCAAGCCTTTGAGCCTTCCACGTGGGTGCTCAGAGGTCACACTCTTTGGGAATCCCTCACACAGCGGGGCTGCTTGTTGCATCAGGAATGCTGCTTCCACAGAGCGGCTCTGTCTGGCTATGAATAGATGTTTTTTCCTCCTTTTCTTGGATGCCTGAATGACAGTCTCCCTCCTGCAGTCCCAGAGGCCAACCTGAGTGTAAAACTCCAAAACGGACATCACAGTGGGGTTGTCCATTCCTGCTTGGACGGGTGGCTCTCAGCCAGGATCAAAGAGCTAGGTCGATGACCGCTGCGACTCAGGGGCTTCCTGAGGGGCTCCTGGGCCACAATCTATAAAGGCTTCTGAGTATAGTGAAGAAATCAGATTTCACAAGAAAGGTAACAGGTTTGAACAGTAGCTGAGATTGAGGACAGCTCAGTACCTCCAAACTTGGGCTGCTGGGACGAATGCCAGGGACCAACCAGCACCTACTAGAGGCTGGAGGGCTGAGCTGCCAGTGGTCGGGAGTGTGCATCTAGAACTACCTGGATTCAAAGTCCAGCTCCTCCATCTGCACCAGGCACTTTGTCTCTCTATACTTCAGTTTTTCCCATTTTTATTTTTAAAAATATTTTATTTGCAAGGAGACAGAGAATGTGTGTGCCAGGGCCTCCTGCCACTGCAAATAGAACACTCTGTGCATCTGTCTTTATGTGGGTACTGGGGAATCGAACCCAGGCTTTCAGGCTTTGCAAGCAAGCACCTTTAACTGTTGAGCCATCTCTCCAGCTCCCCTTTTATTTTATTCTTAAGCAGGGTCTCACTCTAGCATAGACTGACTTGGAACTCACTCTGTAGCCCATGCTGACCTTGAACTTATGGCAGTCCTACTACCTCTGCCTCCCCAGTGCTAGGATTAAAGTTCCCATGGCCTGCTTTTAAAAAAAATTTAATGTGGGTTGTAGAGATTGAACTCAGGGCTCATGCGTGTGAGGCAAGCAGTTTACTAACTGAGCTATTTCCTCAACACTCCCTTTTCAAAGCATTTATTTGCATGTGTACTTGTGTGTTCTAGCACAAGTGCACACATCAGAGACTTTTCCCTTTGAAAACAAACTCTGAATACTTGTGCCATTTTTTTGTGTCCAGCTTATGTGTGTGGCTTGGGACTTGAACCCAGGCTGGCAGGTTTTGCAAGCAAGTGCCCTCAACTGCTGAGCTATCCTCCTAACCCCCAGTTTTCTCCTTCTGTATAATGGAGATAATAGTGTATCAACTCATAGTGTGGGTAGAGATGAAGTATGTTAATATCACTGAAACACACAGAACAACACTTGGTGCAGAGTGAATGAGGCTAAACTGAGCCCCTGAAAGGGTCAGGGGCTCATCTGTGGTCATTCAGCTAGTCTGTGGGGCAGCCAAGGCTAAAACGAATGATCCCTTATCTCGTTGACACCTCCCTCCCTTCTCTCTCTCTCTATCAGACTTTCTCAGCCATGTCTTCTGCAGAGGAAGTCGCGTGACCCTTTAGCCAGAGGAGTTCCAGATGGCTGGGCCTTGCTGCCCACTGTTCAGTTGTTACTTCTTTGTCCCTCTCTTTCTTATAAAGCTTTGTAAGGTCTCTCCTCTCCTGTTCCTGCAATTAGAAACGTTAACATTGTAACAAAGAAGTTTGAAACCTTAAGTCCTTGCTGTGTGTCCCTGAAGCAGTCCCCCCTCCCAGACTGTCACCCTGGCTGTGAAATGAGGTATTCCCCAGGTGAAAGGGTGGTGTCCCCACCGGACAGTCTCTGATCAAAGAGCTAGGTCAGTTGAGTGGGGCTAACACAGGTGGTTGTGACAGTCAGAGTAAATGTTGATTAAACAAAAGTGGTGACACATCCTTCTAGGAAGTGAGGCAACCCCCTCCCCCCCAAATGCCACCCGCTGCCACAGCCTTGCAGCTTCAAAGGTTATCTGAGTCATTGGCACTGCCTGCACTTTCCCCACTCTCCTGACTCACTGAAGCACTCAGTGGCCACTCTAACATGAGGCTGGGGGCTGGGGAGATGGCTCAGCCTGTTAAGGGGCTTGCTTGCAAAGTCTGCTGGCTCAGATTCAATTCTCCAGTACCAGGGAAAGCCAGATGCACAAAGTGACACATATGTCTGGAGATTGTCTGGTGTGCCCATACATTCTCTCTTTCTCTAAATAAATAAAGTGAGACTAGGTGGCTGGGGTGTCCCCTCTGTGGGCTTCCAGGATACCAGGACTAAGGAACTCCATAGCTTCCTGGTTTCTACTGAGCTCTTAGCCACTTTCTGCTGATATGAATCTGGCTATTGGCAGAGGGACTTCCTACTTAGATCTGCAGTCTCCTCATCTGTGAACTGGATAAATAGAAAACCCAGCACAGTGTAATGGAGGTCCTGCTCTGCTCCATCCACTCTCTCTTTTCTCTCTCTTTTTTTGCTGTTTTTTGTATTGATATTTTTAACTTTTTATTGATAGTTTCCATAATTATAGACCATAAACCATTATGATTCCCTTCCCTCTCTCAATTAGTCTCTGTTTTGTTTCAGTGTCATCATCTTTTCCTCCCATTATGTGTAGGTATTATCAGGCACTGCAAAATCATGAATATCAAGGCCGTTTTGTGTCTGGAAGTTTGCATTATAAGCAGACTTACCTTCCTTTGGCTCCATTCTCCCTTTCTGCTTGAGAGGCCTTGGTTCATCTGAGATCTCTCTGGATCACAATAATTGTTGGCAAACTATTTGTGGAGGGTTGAGGGGTACTTGGCCACACCAGGAGCCCTGCAGGAGACCCTCTACATCACACCAAATGTACAGCCCCAAGGCCCAAAGGAGAAAAAGACCTGGAGCAAGGAAGTCAGGATCCCAGACTAGAACCCAGGACTCCAGACCAGCAGCCCTCCCCCTATTTTCCTGAGTCTCCTGGCCCCAATGAAGAGGGAGCTGCCTGGAAATTCTTAGGAGAGAGCCACAGTGGGACCAGAGCAGGAGACGTTTGAACTGGGACCGAAGCATCTTACTGCCTCCTTAGATGCCTCTTGCCTGTCTCGGTCCCCTTGGGCCTTGTAGCAGTTTCCTTCTCGTTGCTGGGAGAAAGCACCCAATCTTAGAAGCAGCTGATGGAAAAAAAGGGGGGCATATTTCAGCTTATAGTTTTGAGGGGAATTTCATCATGGTGGAGAAAGCATGGTATTAGTAGAGGCTGGGTATCACATCTTGTCACATCATCTGGGTGGGAGCAGCAAGAGTGAGCTTGCTATGGCAAGTGGGGCCCAAGGCCCGCTGCCCCCAATGACACACCTCCTCCAGCAAAGCTTCACCTGCCAAAGGCCCCACATCTTTCCCAAATAGCTACCAGTGGGGGACCAAGTATTCAAAACATGTGAGCCTATGGGGAACATTTCATTCAAACCATCAACAGGTCCCATTTCCTGTTCTGTGTTCCAAGGTTGTTATGAGCTTCCATAGGATGGTGTGGGCAGAAATCCCTCTCTAGACCAACAAGAATGGCCCAGACATGGAGAATTTGTCATCCGTCACCCTGGGACATCTTTGACAGTCAAAGCACTAACCAATTGCACTATTGAGACAGCGTCCTGGGACATCTTCTGTAGGTGCTTGGTGAGTAGTGAGCGCTGAGTGATAATAGCTCCTGTTTATTTACCACCTACCATATGCCAAGGATCACCAGGGAACTTTCTACAAGGAACCCCAATTCTTTCAAATACCCCAGAAGTTTTAAGTGTGTGACCATTTTATAGATAGGAAAGTTGGGGCTCAGAAAGGGAAATCACACACCCTAGATCACACAGTCAGGAGTCACACTTGACTTTTCAGAACCCTTTTCCTAGAGAATGATGGAGAACATTTAGCAAGAGTTTTGGTGGGGGGGCGCTGTCCTAACCCCTGATTTGTAGCATTTGCTGATTTCCCATGGCTCAAACCCGCAATCTCACAGAGTCCCTGAATACATCCCAAGCAGCCCCTCAAGCTGGAAGTAGATAGCTCAGTGTTCCTGTGCTCACCCTTGCAGTGCCCTTCGTACCCTAGGAAGGCCACAGAGCTGGGAGCATACCTTGACTGCTCTAGATGCCCTCACCAGGGCCCTGAAGCTCCCCAGGGTCTTCATATCACACAAAGGCCTGGATGGATAGATGAGCCCCTAGGACAGGTCTGTGATATCATGACTGGAATATGCGAGCCCACAAGCTCCGCCGTGTGCCATATTCCTGCCAGGCCTGGAGCAGAGCCCTGTAAATGCCGGGATATAATGGACAATAAAAGTCGCTGGAAAATAGTGACTCTCCTAGGACCAATGTCATCCCTGCCACACGCTGCCTGACAGGGCCGTGAGCCCTGTGATCATGAGGCACAGGCGTCACACAAATATATAGGATCGCTTGCCTGTCGCCAACCAAGATTTATCTTATTGCAGGGGTAGGAGGAGGGACTGGCTCAGATACATCCTGATAACTTGTAAATGATTTGCCATGCCTTCTTCTTAGCTTCCAGAGGATGAAGCAGGAGTGAGGCAGCCTTTCCTGTTCCCCCCAATAGTGTAGTGGGCGAGGTCCCCTAGATGCCTCTGATGCTTCCTGCCACTTCCATAGGCCCAAAGCCCTGGTGGCACATGAGCTTGGGATCCCAAGACAGAAAAGGCTTTATTGTGAACAGTTGGTTGTGAGATGGGTTACCGTGAGTATCTGCTCTTGAATGAGCACTGTTTGTGTGTGACAGTGATGATCACAGAGTGGCAGTAGCTGCATCTTTTGAGCTCCTGTGTGTACTCAGCCCTGTCAGTCCCAGGCAGGCACTTTGCATGCATCTGCTCACTCAGTCTTCCCACAGCTCCACAGAGTGGGTCCTGACAAGACCCCTCTTTTCAGAGAAAAGAACTGCAGAGGTGGCCATGGAGCTGGCTAATGCTTAGGAGATTGAACAGAGAGGTAGGACAGAATTTGAACCAACAGTGCTCCGAGCAATACAGTGAGCCACTTTGATTTGCCCCCCTACCAACCCTGTTTGAGTGAAACCCACCCTGCAGAGCCTGTCCAGGGCAGATGCAAGCCTGTGACCCCAGAGAAACTGCCTGCAGCTGGGATGGTCTCTTCATCTGTCAGGTGCATGCACAATCTTCTTTGCACAGCTGCTTTGTGCTGGTGCCCTCTAGGAGTCTGGCCCAGTGCCCAGCACTTAGAAGAGCACTGTGCATGCAGGACACCCCCTTCCTGTGCACACACTGCACACACACACCGCTGTGTTTGGGTGCCTGTAGACATGGGACTCTTAGGTCCATATGGTTATGAAAGTGGCTGGAGGGCTCAGAGAGTTCTCACATCAGAGCAGGTCCTCTCTGCACTTAAGACTCAGAAGAAACAATCATGTAACTGGATACTGAAGCCCCAGCTCAGTTTCAGGGCATCCTAGTATGTCACCCCCCCAATCAGCCTTGTCACACATCATAGAAGAGCCATTCCAGACTGTGGGGGTCCCCTCATCCACGCTGTAGGTAGGGAAACTGATGCCAGAGACAGTCTGAGACTGTCCTGAATCCAGGTGGCCCATGAGGGTCAAGCTGTGTAAATTTCGGGTTCACCATGCCCTTCACTGCTCAGAGCAAAAGTGACTCTTGTGGAGTCCCTGATCCAAGTCAGGTCCAGTGAGTATCCTGGTCAGGAGAGAGACATGGGAAGTGACACCAGAGCCTGCGATTATGTAACCACACGGGTGACAGGACTGGATGGAGGAGACATGGTCTCCAGACATAGTGGGCTGTGCTCAGCTACATGGAGACTGTGCTGGGGGCTTTCTGTGATAATTACGAGGCCCCTGACTCAGCCTGTCTAGAATCTTCTCTGTGATTCAGCTTGTGACATCCATCTGGAGGTCATGGAAGACACAGGTCTGTATCCACCTATTTCTGAGAAGAATCTTACCCCACAGGGCCTGGGCTGGGAGTCCCAGCCTCTGCAGGCCTTAGACTGGCTGGTCTGGGCTCAGCCGCTGCTGCCGAAGGGGGGGGCACCTGGCATATGCCTGACAGTTGGGCCTGGCCAGCGGGAAGGTGTGCTGGCAGGTAGCCGAGTCCTGGTGCCAGAGTCTGGCACAGCATGGCCTCTGGGGCCTCAGCTGCCATATGTGTGCCTCAGCTCCAGGGGCGGTAGAGGGGCAGATGGGACAAGGCCTGGAGGTGGCTCTTCTCAGGCACTGAGGGCTGGGGCTGGCCTGCAGATGATAGATGCTACCCATGTCCCTGTTTCATGTATAAGAACACCAGGGACAGAAGGGGGGGACGTGGCAGAGCTGAGACTTGAACCAAGCCTATCACTGTGCCATCACCTGCTCTGCCAGGAACTCCCTTCCCCTAGGCACCGTCCAGCACTGAGATCTGGGAGGTGAGAAGCTGCACATAACTCACCCTGCCTCCTTCTGAGGCACCGTCACTGTTTTCTGTAAGGGCAGTCCCTAGTCATCAACACAGGCCCTGCACAGAGGAGGTGGCTGGAAGGACAGGGAGGGACAGAGGGAGAAAAGGAAAAGGAAGTGTGGGAACACACTTAAGTCTTAATTCCTGGATCCAAGGCCTTGTTTTGGAGTGCAAAGCTAAGGGCTGGAGAAAAGCGGTGTGACAATGAAACACTGGCCCACTATTGAGTATCTGTCGAGGGCCAGGCCTGGAGCTAAGCATGCGGGCCTCCATAATGTAGTTTGGGGTAGTAGATGCTATCCTTGTTTTCATTCAACTTGTGACAAAACCAGGGTACACAGTGAGGGAATGTGGCAGAGTGAGACTCAAACCCAGGACTGCTCTCTGCCAAATTCTCCCTGGAAACAGGCCAGTCTGACCCAGCAAACAAATACAGAGCTAGAAAGGGCTAAGCTTTTAAAGAATAGCAAAGGCTTTTATGCTTCTCAGCATTTGCTAGTCCCTGCAGGGCTGTGTGGGGACAGTCCCTAAGAGCCAGGTAGGGTCTCCCCTGGTTCCTAGAGTTCACTGTCTAGGTGTGGATGATGGGGTTTGAGATGACAGCCTAGAGGGCTAGCCCTTCACTGGACTGGCAGAGGGGGTGGCATTGGCTAAGGGGTGGCATCATCTCCAGACAGGTGTTGGCCCTGCAGTGTTCATAGCATAGGTGGCCTCTGGCCCTCCTGCATTAGTTTCTTGCTGGACAAGGCCATCCCAGAGTGGACATTGAAGGTGTTCAAGGTATCCTAGCTCCCACACTATCTGGCACCCAATGTCATCATCTTGTATTCCCTGGTGAGCAGTGGGCTCCATGGGAGCTGTGGCAAGTCTCATTTACCTGGAGGTGGCAGCCAGAGCCATTTTTGGAGAAGTACGTGGTGGGGGAGTTTCCTTTTTGGCGGCATTTAGGGACAGGAGTCTTGGAAGGGGAAGTCCTGAGCACAGGGCCCCAGTCCCTCACTCACCTTGGCACAGAGAGGCCATTTAGATCCCCGGAGGCTCAGCCCTGAGCAGAGCACACCTTCCCAGTGCTTTTGAGAACCCACACAGAAAGATTTGCAGTTCTGTCAGCCTCCTGCTATGAGTGGTCTCTTCCCTTTCCTGCTGCTACTGCTGCCTGTGCCCAGAAAGTGACCCAGAGGCAGACCCCACGGACTTCCTGAGCCTGACTCGTGCCTCTACTCCCCCACACCCGGCACACCTCTACCACCCACTGCTCACCTTACCACCTGCCATCAGGGCCAGCCTCACTGCCGCCTGGGACCTTTGCCACCACCCTGGTGTAGGTGGATACTGCCAAAAGGGTTCATGTTAAGAGATCCCAAGGCTTCTCTAGAACTCCTAGTATGGAGAGGGGGACAGTAGGAGCAGTTGTCCCTGGGGTGAGTTCTGACTGACAGGCTCCTTCCTATAGGAGGGGAAGAAATTACGAGTGGTCAGGGGGTTGCTGAATGCTGGGGTTGGGACAAACTTGAGGTAGATCCAGAAGCCTTCAGTCCCCTTACTCCATGCTACTCCAGTGAAGGGCTTTGCCCTCCAGGCAAGCTGATCTTCCCTTCCTTGAGCTACGAGATGCTGGAGGAGTAGTCTGAAAGATGGGAGGAGAGGAATTTCTGCCTTGAAACGCATCCTTCCCTCAGCCTCTGGCTCTCCTAACTAGCCCAGGGTTCCAGGCTCCCCCTCACAGCCGTTGCTTAGAAGAGATGGCCTGGTTAGGCACTGAAGGAAGAGTAAGGTTTGCCAGGAAGCCGTTCACTCTAGATGGGGCAGGGGGCGGAGGACAGAGCCTGTAAAGTCTTCAGAAGAGAGCAAATTCATTTTCTGGGAAGGTCACTAGGGCACAGTGGGTCTACTAGAAGCCCTAGTGGGTGAGACCCAGCTTCTGGGTCCTGGTGATCTCCAAGGACTTTGAAGAGAGTTGGGACTGCATTCAACATGTCCTGTCTACCAGCTTGACAAGTCACTTAACTTCTCTGTCCCTTGATTTTCTCATCTGTAAAGGGGAGTTGCCCACATCACGGGAGGGATGTGTGGAGAGGAAGTGCTTAGCAGATCTCAGCTTTATCTGGACCAGGTCCCCAAGCCTAGGGCCTCCCCAACAGAACCCCTGTGTCTTTAAGGGATATATGAGATCATTACAGCCCCTCTGTTCTTTATCTTCCAGACTACTTTTGTTACCCAAGGAGGAGGAAGTGAAATATGGCCAGGAGCCTCCTTGATTTTAAAAGGTTCTGGGAACTCCATAGTGTGTGGTGAGGTTTACTTGGAATATTTTAGGCCAATTGTCTGGTGACTTTTGTCTGATCCCATAACCATGGGGATTCTGAGGTCTTGGGGGGGGATCCCTATACCCACCGGTTAGACTTTGTCTGACCGGCTCTTACTAGGTCCCTGTTTGAATCAGACCTAGGCAAACCTTCGCAGCTTAGAGATAACAGCTCTTGAAGGCCAGCATTGGAAGCTTGAGTGATAACAAAGAGGTCTGTGTCCCTAATGACCAAAAATTTAGGCAGAAACCCTTGTGGACATGGTCATATGGGATAGGAGAAAGGGGACCTGGTACTACCTCATTGTCCACTGTATGCCTTCAGAGTCTCTCTAGCCACCTTAGGAAGTCTGGCTGTCCCTCCTCTCTCGGGACGAGGACATTGAAATTAGGGAGGATATGGCATCTTCCCAAGGTCCCATGACAAGTCCAAACCTGAGGCAGGCCCTAGACCTCTGGTGGGTGAGTGCGGCCTTGCCAGCTAAGAGGTCATGGCTCAATCTGGAGAAGTCCAAAAGGACTGGGGTGCTGTCAAGGGGAGGTAGTGTGGCTGTGGAGCAAGGGCCTTGGACGACTGGGGGATCACAGTGGGCAGGCAGGCCAGTGGAGGAGTGGGACTTGGGATGCCTCACTCTGGCCTGGGGCCTTTGGGTGGGAGGCAGTGAGCTCAGATGTGTACACCAAGAGAACCATTCAGTGGTGGGATGGATGTGGGATCAACGGGTTCCTCTGGGAAGGGTTGAGTCTGGGAGGGGCTAAGAAACCTTAGAGCCAGAATTAGGTGGACAAGATAAAGACTGGCTCCAGGCTGTGAGGGAAGGTGAGGCACAGGGTGGTGTCTAGTTCCTGGAGAGGAGACCCCAAGGCTGAGACCCAGGAAGGGTAGGTCACAGCTCTGAATTGGGTACTGTGGGTCTGCAGTGCCTGTGGTTGTGGATGGGTGGGCTCTGGAGTGCTCCAGAGGGGCCCCAGGCTGGAGAAAGATAAGAGTGTAGAGTGGATGAGGAGAGCTGAGATAGAGCCAGACAGTCAGGGATGCCAGGGGGGAGAGGAGCAAGAAGAGGGCCCCAATGAGCCAGCTCCAGGTCTCCCACGCCCACCCTGGAGAAGGCCCCACTGGGGACCTGTTAGTAATCTCCAGGAAGTCAGGCTTCCGCTGGTCAGGGAGCCACTGAATCTGAGCAGTGTGTGTGGCTTTGTGGGATAGGGAGGAGAGTGAGTGACACAGGACTAGTCCGGAAGCTAGACACCATCTGTGACTTGTCCCCTCCAGCTCAACAGGCCCCCACAACTCCGGCCTGAGCTCCGGCTGTTTCCTGTTCAGTGATAAACTGTAACGTCTACTTAGCCCTAGAGCTGAGTGGGGGAAGGGCATTGCAGCCAGAGCTATACCTCCAGGTTAGAATCATTCATTCAGTCAATCATTCATTCATGCATTTGTGCCTCTTCAAAGGCAGTGTGGATAGACACAGGCAAACTTGGTTTCAAATGTCATTTGTGCCTGTTGCTGGCTGGGTGACCTCGGGCTATCATTTACCTGTCTGAACTTGCATTTCCTCTTCTTCTTGTACAGTCCAGCTGTGGCCTAGCATACACAATGGCATGAATACGGTTCACCACCAGTTAGTCCATACAGCGGGCACTCTGTCTACCCCTGGCCTTATGCTGGGCCTTGAAGGCCAGTTGAAGTTTTTTCCCATCAGAGGGACAGGTCAGAGGGCATTCTGTCCATTGTCTGGTTCTCCTTGCTGCTTCAGTGAGGGGGTGGTACTCGCAGACACCAGCTGATGCTAAAGCTGGCCCAGCCTCGACCCCAGGGGTGGCCAAACACTATGAACTGCATCTCCAGCTGGGCCTCTGGGCTCCAGCTCCAGCTACTACAGATGTGTGGAATCTCTCCAGGCTGCCTGCAGGCCCCAGGCAAGGGGTACTCACCAGGAGCGGGCTGGACAATTGGAATTAGCCCTGGTGTCACCACTGGTGGCTTACCCACTGCAAGGTGTGGGGAAAACTAGGTCTGAATGTGATGGCCTCTGTCCAGAGGTAGGCTGTGACACTGCTCCCTCAGCTGGTAGGCCAAGAGGGGCTTGCCACGGCTACTTCTGTGGGGTTCTCCTGGAGTTTGCAGCACCCATCACCCTGGGGCCATGTGGACTTTTCAACTGCACCTCCTGCCTGGGTGGACACTGAGAAAATGCACCTGCATGCATACCCTTCACACCTACTAAGCAGGGCTCTTGGCCAGGACCCTGTGCCCAGGGTCGTCTTTCATAGAACAGCCTCTAGAGCCACCAGCTTCCATGAAGGCCCATGTTAGTCAGAAGCCAAAGGTAGAACTATCCCCTAGGTGAATTTTCTAGATAGTGGAGGTAAGGGTCAGGTGACAGTCCTGGGGAAAAACCTCAGAGTCCATCCCGTCCACTCTTAACTCCCTTGAGTCCTGCCCCACATTAGTGAGAGCTCTACCCAAGGCTAGGTCAGGGAAGAGTGGAGAAGGCTTTGTGAAAGTGAGGAGTGTGCGCAGGGCAGTGTGGAAAGAAGCCATCTAGAGTCTGCAGCCTCTCTTTGGTACCTATAGCAATTATCTGCTCCTCTCTGAGCCATAGTCTCCATGACTCACTTGGAGACACTGCCTATTGCCTGGTGAGGGTTAACAATGCTTAGAGTGACCAGAGCTTCCAAGGCTTTCTGTGAGTTGGTCTCTGTTCTTGGTTTACATCTGTTAAAATGTGTAATCTTCCCAGACATCCTCGGAGATTGATTTTACCAGTCACCCATATTCCAGATGAGGAAACTGAGACACTGTGATTACATTAAGCCTAACCAGTGTTTGAACTCAGCAGTCCAACTTCCAAGCCAGCCCCTCTTTAGCCCAAAGCTGTCTCTAGCCTGTCATTGGCTGCCTGGTAGACGCCCAGCATGGAAGCTTTGTGTTACTGTTCCCACGGAAGCCAGTAGCCAGCATGGGAGGCCAGAGTGCATCTTGCTAGCTGCAGAAGAAAGGCCTGCTGTGAAGTGGTCAGGCAGCGGGCAGCGTAGGGCTCCGGGTTGCATTCCACACATTGTTGGCCCTTGACTTGGGTTTGGCAGGGGCTGCCTCATTGTTCTGTAGCTTGGCAGGGCCTACGGGATCCCTGGGACAGGAGACTCCCACATTACAGCCTGCCTGGGGTCTGTTCTCTGCTCCCCACGTGCTCTTTGTTGTGGCCCTCCTGCAGCTGGACCCTGAAAGATGCAGCTCATGGTGGGCTTGAGTTTAGGATGTAACAAACAAAATTTAAATTCCTTGTGTCCTGCTGGCTCTTGGGAGAGGGAGGGGCTTTGGAGTCTCTGAGATCTGCCTGGACCTGAATCCACACCTACTGCTTTCTACCTAAATAATGTTGAGCCTTACCTCCCTATACCTCAGTTTCCCCACCTATAAAATGGGCTTCCCAACAGCCCTGACAATGAGCAGGAAAGACCTGGCCCATTCAGAGAAGCTTCCCTCCTCTCTCCCTTCCTGCCTCTTCTCCTCCATAGCCCAGTCTGGTGCTTGGCAGGCAGGGCAGCCTTTCTTTGTCCCCTGGGAAACCCTGTATAGCAGGTTCCGCTGGGCTCTGGATGGGATTGCTCTGAGTGACAGTACTTTGCCAAAGGGGAAGGGTATAGAGAAGGTTAGTGTGGTCTCTGGGAGTCCCCTCCTCAGATGCCCCTATTGGGGAAAGGTTCTTCCTAGGCCAGCAGCCTTATGGTCACCCCATATCACCTCTGCTCTGATCTTGGGTGGGAACAGGACTTGTGCTGTGGGATGCCGCTGGAAAGCCACCATGGGTCTATCCTGGGCAAGCTTTTCAGCCTCCTTGTGCCTCAGTTTCCTCAGCTGAAAAATAATACAGACCCTAGCTCAAGGAATTGTAATAAGATAATGGAGCAGGGTCCAGCATAGGAAGGGCCAGCAATTGTTAGCTATGGCCTTCATTATCAGAGTGTTTGTGATAGCTCTGGAGTCTTGAGTGCGGTTCACGAAGAAGCTGATAGAGACACTGTCAGGTGGAGTGACCTTTGCAAACACCTGCCAGGTGCAATTTGAAGCATCTCAGCTGATGAGTGATTGGTCAGGACCACTGGACCCAGAGCCTTTTGGGGGTTGGGACCAGGCAAGGCAGGACAAGGTAGGTGAAGTCAGAGACAAGATCCAGGCACTCTTTGGCTTCCAGTTTTCAGTCTGCAAGGAGCCCAGTGGCAGGAGAGCATGTGTGTGCGTGGCCAGGGCAGGCAGCCTTTGGGTCCATTCTAGAGCTTTCTGAGAAAAAGACAGACTCTTTTCCTGAAGATACTTCTGCAACTTTTCCCTGGAGGTCTCCCTAAGGGCAGAGGACGGTAAACATGTCACCCTGAGGGGCATGGGAGTGCTGCCCGCAGCAGCTGCAGAGCCCGCGGGAGCCTCTGGTTTCATCTTCAAATTCATGTGCATTTCACATCCGGCTCCCTCTCATTTCTGTCGTTGCCTGCTTTTCCTCTGAGTAGTGCCTGAGGAAGACACTTCCGTGTTTATCTGTTTATCCTGGGGCTTTCTGTACCCAGCTCCTACACCAAGGGGGTGGGGTACAGCTGCAGCTGAGAGCTCAGCCAGATGGTGTGAAGATGCTGGGGGCACCTGACCCCATCTGCCTGCTGGGGAGACCTGCAGTGGAGGTGGGAGGTAAGGCCCACACAGAAGGGCACAGGGAGGGACAGGCTGAGCCTTTGCACCTGTGGACCTGCATTCATTAGCACAAGCCATGTCAAAGGGTGTGCCAAAGGTGGTTAATGTAGTAGGCAGGAGGCCATGTGGGCTGTGCTGGCCAGGAACAATTGTCACACACTGCGAGACCCTCAGACAGTGAGGGCCTGCCCCCAAGGTGGTACCTTCTGCATTCTGCATCTGTTAGCTTTTGGCCTTAATTTCTGCTGTCTTCCTTGAGTGCCAGAGAGCAGTTTTACCCCCAAAAGAGCAATGAAGAGGGGCTTGCCTGAGGACACAATAGTGCTAGAAGACAGGGTACATACACAGCGAAGGAGCCTGGAATGCTGAAGTGCAAACTTGGTGGGCTATCAAGAGTTGGTAGAGGGCTGGAGGGGTGACTCAGCAGTTAAAGGCCTCTTGCTGCTGCAAACAAGCTCCATATACATGAGCTACTTTGTGCATGTGGCTTTATGTGGGTCCTGGGGAATTGAACCTGGGCCAGCAGGCTTTGCAAGCACCTTTAACTGCTGAGCCATCTCCATAGCCTGAGTTGCTTTTCAAGAGATTGAGTTGTTATAAAGGTCCAAGTTGGACCCCCAAATGACTCTTTTGCTTCCTATCTGTGTGATCGCCCATCTCATATGTGTCCCCACACTATCATGTCATCAAGAGGTTCCCAACAGAGCTGATATGATGTTGGCACCACGCATGGACATTCGAACTATGAACTCAATAAAACTTTTCTTTATAAAGTCACCCAGCCTTGGGGCATACTGGTATAGTAATAGAAAACAGGCTAATGCAAATACTCTCTTAGGTTGGGCACTCCAGAAGCTAACAAGACTATGTGGGCAAAGGGTCTACTACTAGCAGGTCAGGGAGTAGGAGGACTGTAAGACTCCAGAAACAGGAGGAGGATGAGTAAGACTACCATCTCGGGACAAATCTACTGGCCCCACCTGGGTCCCTGGCATATAAGTTACACTGCCTGTGACAAGGGACTCACTGGCTTTCATGCTTACCCTCTGAAATGGTTAGGTAAGGGTAACGCTCCCGGGAGTCATTATTTGTAGGAACTTTTGGTTCTCCAAGGAATATAGTGGTATTTGTTCAGTAGTCTGGGCCAGTTCCCTAGATGTTCAGACTAGAATTGGGACATGTAGAGCAGGTCTGTAAGGAGCAAGACCTTGAATTTGGAGTAGCCCCAATACACCCGTTCCTCTGCATGCCTGTGGGAGTCTGAGCCCAGGCCCAGCCCTCAGAAGGCGCTGTGGGGTGGGTGTAGGGGATTTATTATGGGGCGGGCGCCAGCCCTTCCCTCAGCTAGACAGCTCCTGTGCATGTCAGCCTTGGTCCCTACACCAGAGGGGCTTGTCAGACAGGGAAGCCAGAGGCCGCTGCTAATGCTATTGGGGAGATGCTCAGGTGGCCTTTCACTCAGGCATGGATGTGATTGATGTGGTTCAGTGAGGTTAGCTGCTGTGGTTACTATGGCCGCTGATGTCCAGTATCCTCAACTCCCAGAATATTCTCAGCTCTGGAGATAAGGGCTGTTCCTCCAAGCAGAGGTCCTGTCTGCCAGGAGGTTCATGCAGGACGGTGAGCTTGGCCCTCCTGTGTCACAGGGTCTGGTACACCAGTGCACTAGAAACAGGAATATGGGGGTCCTTCTTGCAGCTGCTGCTTAAATCTGGCTCCGTCCTCTCTCCTGATCACCCAGTCTGCCAACTTGAGTTTATTGTGAGTGTGATGATGGACTCAGGTGGACAGAAAGATTCCCCCCCCCTCACCCAAAGTCTGTGGGAAGAAGACTTGGAGTCTGGTGATGCAGGGTTGAATCTGGAGCCTGCTTGATGGCCTAGAATGGACAATTAATTCTTCCATGCCAGAACCTTGGTTTCCCCTTCCAATAGTATGATCCCAGCAACCGAGCTAGGATAGCATCATGGAGTGTTGAGTCCTACCCTGGTCACTTCTGAGCTGGGGGTAATGAGTGTGAGTTGAGTAACTGCCATACCCTCGGCTCACACATCTGTAAAAATGGGGCAAGTGACATCTGCAGGGGAAAGTGATCAGGCTTTCATTTTCTGTCACAGCCCGTGACCTCGTGAGGCTGGCATGCAGGATGGCAGGACAGCCCAGCCACATGCCCCATGGCGGGAGCCCGAACAACCTCTGCCACACGCCGGGGCCTGCACACCCTCCAGATTCACAGGTGAGCCCTTTTCCTCATCTCCCAAGAGCACTGAGGCGCCTTCACTCAAGCTCTCCAGCCCTGGAGGAAGCTCCTTAGCATTCCCAGACAACAGCTCCAGGACTGGAGCACTCAGTACCTGTAGAGTGATCCATCTTCAGTTAATTCAGCTGCAGTCTGAGAAGTCACCTCTGTCAGAACTCTAGGCTTGTGGGGGGGGGAATATGCCCTGCGGGTTTCCATGTGAGGGAGGGGAGCAGCTTCGCCTCAGTGGCTCAGCCCACGAGGAGAGTGAGGGACCCGGACACGTGTGAAAAAGTTTTCTTACCCTGAGCCAGTACCAATCTCCGCTTTGGTCTGAGCTGTGTCTGGTCCTCTCCAGCCTGTGGTCTCGACACGCAGGCTCGGGGGGGAGGGGGGGGAAGGCCCTGTACCCACCTTGCCCTTGCTCTGGACACCTTGGGAACCAGGATGCCTGTGGAGCTGTTCTGAATGTGGCTTAGGATGCTTGGCTGCCTCGCTCACACAGTGTTATTTCCTGACTTCCCCAAAACCTCGGTCAAGTTGTCACTGCTTTGAGGAAACCTGAGGCCCCTACCCTATGCTGCCACCATCCCCGTGTGCATGCACCTGGGCTGGCCCCAGGTGTGCCTCCTTTTTAGACAGAGGACACCTCTGAAGTGGGGCTTTGCCAGTGGCCCCATGTGGGTACAGAGGAGCCCCCTCTATGCCACTAAGTCAGTGACTTAGCATTGCACTACCCAGGCTGTGGCTATGTGAGGCAGACTCTGGTCCACTCTTGGGAAGCACATAGCATCCTGGGAGAAAAAGGTAAGAAACTCTAGAGACCCTAGCCCCAGCAAGACACGGATGCAACCAAGGTGGGCAGACAGGCTTTGTTGAGGAAAGAGGCAGGGGCTGGGGAGATTCCTCAGTGGTTAAAGGTGCTTGCTTGTATGAAGCCTACTAGCCAGTACCCACATACAAGATGCATAAAGTAGCACATGCACCTGGAGTTCATTTGCAGTGGTAACAGGCCCTGGCACACACCTACAACACATTCTCTCTCTCTCTCTCTCTCTCTCTCTCTCTCTCTCTCTCTCTCTCTCTCTCTCTCTCTCTCTGCTTGCAGATAGATAGATAATACTTTTTTTTAAAGGAAGAAGGCAGGCAAAGGCCTTGGGCAAAGTGCTTGGCTGGGCAAGGTCCCTAGGAGCCAGTTTCTTTAGGGTCCTGTGGACAGCCTAGAATGATGCAGAGTTCTTGCCCAGAATTGGCTTCTCATCACAAGACTGTGAGATGTGATCAGGGGGAGAGTCAAGGTTCCTGAGCCTCGGAAGGCTTGTCACAGCCTCTAACCTCCTCGTTCCCATCGGAAGACTTGTACAGACTGAGTTGTACAAGGAGGCAGGTGGCTCTGAAATCCTGTGCTTGCACTCTCATGGTTACATTCTGTGGTGTAGGTTGGCCTCAGCCCCAAAGAGGGCATTGCTGTAGGTCCTCACAGAAGCCACACATGAGCTGTGACCACTGTGTGCATGTTGAGGGCCATGGACATCTATGCTGTTTGTACTCTATGTCTGTTACTGGCTAGGATGTAGGGACCTGTTTCCAGATAAGAATTTAAAGAGGCAAAGCCCCAGAGCTGGATAGCCCCAGGACCTTGTTGGTCCTGAGTTTACCAGGACATGGTGTTGGTGGCTGGGGCACTGGGGCCTGCTTGGATAATGTAGCCATTTGTCATATTAAGTCATTCACTAACAATCGAATCCCCCTTGATTAATCACCTGGAATTAGCCAGTTGCATTTTGAGCAATTAGGGTTAATTACAGTCTCATTTGGCAGAGGAGAGAGGCCTGTAATTATTTCTCACACAAGGCGAAGAGGCAGTGGGCCGCGGTGGCGGGGATGTCCTCAGCAGCTCGTTGCACATGTTGGAGTGGGTAATGACATAGTTAAGTGTAATTAGATACGATCACTCAGGCAAGGATCCCCAGTTCCCCCTGCACCTGGCTGGGCTTGCAGACCTGGGGCTCACGCTGAGTGTGCCACACTGGCCCTGAGCTGGGGCAGGTATGGAGGCCGGCCAGGCACATCTTCTCTCATTTTATGAAGATCCAGGGATGTTTCAGCCCCATTGGGGAGACATCACAGCTGAGTGTCACCTGTTTCAGCACATGTAATCACTTGGAACCAAGATCCAAGAGTATTTTCCCTTCTAACAGGAAGCTCTACTATATATCAGAACTATCCTGAGAGCAAGGAGCCAGGCCCTGTCTGCTCCACTGAGGGCCGGACTGGGTCCCCTACCACCTCCATCCTTTGTCACTAGGTAAAGTTGGGTACCGTCAGTTTTCTCATCTGTAAAATGGGGATAGTAAGGATACTTCCTTCATGAGACGGATACAAAAACTAAATAACATAATGTACTTAAAATACCCAACCTGATGAATTTTTTAAAAAAATATTTATTCATTTTCAAGCAGAGAAATACAGAGAGAGAGAGAGAGAGAGAGAGAGAGAGAGAGAGAGAGCGTACCAGGCCCACATCTTGTGGGTCTGGCTTATGTGGGTCCTGGGGAAGTGAACCCAGGGCCTTAGGCACTGCAGGCAAGTGTCTTAACCGCTGAGCCATCTCTCCAGCCCCTGATGAATTTTTTTTTGTTTTTGTTTTTTTGAGGTAGGGTCTCGCTCTAGTCCAGGCTTACCTGGAATTCACTATGTAGTCTCAGGGTGGCCTTGAACTCACAGCAGTCCTCCTACCTCTGCCTCCCGAGTGCTGGGATTAAAGGCGTGTGCCACCACGCCCGGCCCAACCTGATGAATATTAAGGAAATGATACAACATGAACTTAAAATATTATATATCTTAGAAAGAGAGAATGGATATAGCTAGAGCTTCTTCTGCCTAAATGAACTCCAAACGCATGTGCCACCACTTTGGACATCTGGCTTTATGTGGGTACTGGGGAATCAAACCCCAGGCCAGCAGACTTTGTAAGCAAGCATCTTTAACCACTGAGCCATCTCCCCAGCCCAGTGGACTTTATTTTTATATTTTAAAAATCAGTAAGGTTTTCACAGTTAAAGCCCCTACACCTGGGTTAGTACCCCCAGGATAGATTAGAAACTACAGATAGTCCACCTGCAGTTTCTGTCACCCTTCTAGCAAAGTTAGGGGCTTTCTAGGAGCTTCTTAGCCAGGTGTGCCATCAATGCACAGATATCTATTTGCTGAACCTGGTAGGGTCAGCTGTGCAATACATGTACACCTAAGAAGGCCACGTGTGCTTTAACTGAGGGTCCTAATGAATGAACGCAGGATGCTGAGACAATCTCACCATCTGTGCTAAGCATGTCCATCTGGGACAACATACAAGGCTTGGCCAACCCATAACGAACCACATGGATTTTCAGGAAGGGAAAGGTTCTTGCACTAGACCTGCTTGGGACTGGCCAAGTCCAGTTCTATTTGGAGAGAGGCATGTGCATATCTCACAGGGAGCTGGGGCAGTTTCCCACTGGTATGGGCTTTATAGGCCAAAATCTATGTGCAGTTTCCCCAAAAATGATAGTACTTAGGTAATATGATCTAATAACCAAATACTAACAGTCAAATCTCAGTAAATTCAGGAAGTATTTGTTTCTTTTCTCCCAGGGTCCTTACCTTGGTACCTGGCCTCTGGCAGGAGGTTCCTAGCCTACTAGGGAGCTCTTGTGTAAACAAAGACGAAGGTACTGGAGGGCTTGGTGGTGCAGAGAATGGGGCAGCTAGTTCTGCTCAATGGATGACTAGGAGTTAGGGCAAGAAGAGAGGAGAATATTCCAGAAAAATCAAAGAGAACATTATAGGCTTCAGACCTACAATGGGCCAGGCAGGTTAGAGAGGCATTCAAACCCTTGTGTTCAAGCAAGGGTGAATTAGGGGCATTTAGGCAAGATTCAAGTTTATACACTGTCATTTGGCTGAGCTCATTGTGGGTTTTAGGTTGACAAAGGCAAGTTGGGTTTTAGAAAGATTCCCAAGGGCTGAGGCTTGAGGCTTAAGTAGGGTGAAAATGGGGTGGTAAGGAGGCTGCTGCCCCAGAAGAGACTTCCCCGAGCAAGTGCCAACTATACTGGGATAGGAGTTGTGTTGACCGTCCTGCGTCACAGGGACCCATCTCTCTGTCTTTACCCTCTGGCCTTTGCCTGGCAATGCTCCAAGTTAGGTCCAGATTCTCTGACCCTCATGTTTGAGCTCAACTCTCTTCCAGGGATTACCAAGGCTTGTTCTGGGGGAGCCGCTGCAGTTCTGGTGGTCTGGCTCTGTTGTCACGTTCTCATGCTACAGGCAGAACTGCTCCGTGTTTCCACGAGTGATGGCCCACAGAGCCCCATATAAGCTTCCAAGTTGGGACAGTGATGATAGCAGTCATACTCGGTAGGAGGAGGACTGTGTTATTCAATGCTCCATAATGCAGGGAAGTGTCCCGCTGCCTTGTTCACAAGGGGCAGAGTCACTATTGAGCTCAGGTTTCCTATAGCCCGAGAGCATCTTCACACTGTCAGGTCTTTGACAGTGAAGACTGGCTTTTGGTTTGGAATTAGCCCCACTATGAGGAGCCACGCGGGGTTGGCCTCAGAAGGATTCTGACAACGTGGACTCTTTGTAAAGTGTGCCCTTTTATGCAACAGAGCCTTAAAACATACTGCTTTACTCACAGAAACCAAATCCTCTAGAAGTTCCTTATAGACCGTGTCACATGTCTTTAAAGGTGAAATTCGTTTACAGGAAATGTCATTCTGATGAAATGTGCTTTTTAAAATCATAGAAACAGTTGCCTTAGATTTAATGATCCATGCAAATATCAGGGAGAAAAGACCCATCCAGTGTAAAGATGATTAAAATTCAGGTCAGAAGTCTGACTTAGTCAGGCTAAATTTTTTAATGAGATTTCAGAAAATTAATTGGGCGAATGCATTTTTATTCTTCTAACATGTAATTTATGCTCCTGTTTTGGGCTGGAGAGGTTTGGTCGATGGCTGAGGCATATTGTAGTTCAAACATTTTAAACTCAAATTAGTGAAGGGTAGGGGGGGTGTTTGTGGCCTAATTTGATCTGATTTAGAAAAGAGAACCTGGGTTTCTCAGAATTTTCTGGGGTAGGTCGTGGGCACCTGGGGTGCCCCCTACCTCCATATATGCTGCCTGGACCTGAGAAAGCTGGTGGCAAATCTGGAGAGGATGCTGTTGTGGACAGCTGCCAAAGACCTCAGCAGTCCCCTTGGCTCCTGTCTGGGTTTGTCACTCACAAAGCCTGCTTCATCCTCCTCAGCCCTGGATCCAGACCTTCTTTTCCCTGTGGCAAAGGCCCCAGCCAGAGAGCATGTGGACCATGCTAGAGGATCAGGAGCCTGATTCCTCATAACCCTTGACCCAGTTTTGTGTCCTCCTGTCCTCTACCTTTGAGGGAGCACCAAGGAGTACCACAACACCCAAGAAATCAGGAATGGCCTCCTGACGTATCAGGAGTCAGGGCAGTCATTGTCTAGGAGTGTCCCTTGACCAACAGTCCTTGATGGGGACCATGAAGTCCCAAGGCCATGCCCCTTACCTGCAAGTCCCCACGGTCACTGGTCCCTGAGGCCAGTCGACTCTGTGAGTTCAGGACAATGATTGTAACCATAGCTCAGAGCCCCCTGTGTTTGTCCACTGGGCCAGACAAAGCCTCGTCTCATTTGCCTCTGCGAAGGAGGTGCCACCATTAGCCCCATTCTACAGACACAGAAATGCCAGCAATGATCATTGATCTCCCCCATTTCCTGTGTGCCAGGCCATCTCCAAGTGTGTCTACTTGTTTTCTTGTTTTACCCTCGGCATTATTATGAAGATGACACACCTCAGTTACACAGAAAAAGGGACCAAGGCCCACAGCTAGGAGTGGCCAAGTCAAGATTTGAGCCCACAACCCAGACCCCAGCACCCAGTTCTTACACAACAGGGCCCTGGGGGTGGCTACTCCCCCTTCTCAAGCCTGTGTCTGGGAATAGGGTATTGTTTTCTTGGGAGCCAGCAAAGTGTCAGAGTGTCAGACAGCAGGGAATAGTAAGCAGTAGGTGTCTACCTGAAAGGCTATCAGGAGGCCGCTAGTTAACAGTTAGGTCTAACCATGCACAAGCTGTTCTGGGACCCAGACCATCTTCAGGGCAATTAGAGCCCCATGGATTCTTATTACCTGTGTCATCTCCTGAACCACCCCCCACCCCGAAATTTGAGGACCTCTCTTCCTGTTCCTATGAATGGATGACTAGCCCAGAGTCACTTGACTGCAGGAGCAACCGTGGAATATTCTGGGGGGTGACTCGAGATGGGAGGCAGGCCTTAGAAGGGATTATAGAGAGGCCTGGCTGTTAGGGTTAGAAATCATTTTACCCTCCCTCCTTCCTTACAATTAAATCAAGGTCAGTACTTTGCTACTCAGGAGCCCTGTGTCCCAAGGTGCCCCACACCTGAGCAGAGGTCACCTTGAGGGCAAGGCCTAGCCTAGCCCTTTGCAGGCAGTGATGGACCACCAAGTAGCTGGATGTGCCCCCAATGCAAGGTCTGCCTGAGCTACATCATGGAAACTGGTCCTCTAATTAGGGTAAATGGGTTGTGACAGAACATGCAAATCTAGGTCATCCATATGTATGTGTGCAGCTGAAACCTTGGCCTTAGCCAGGATGTGTTCACCCGTCGACATTCAGGGAGCTTTAGGGCTGCTGTGGAATTAGGCAGTGTGGCCTCCTGGTTTGGGCAGGGAGTCACTGGGGACTTCAGCCAATCTCCCATCTGTCCCTGTCCCCCTCCAAACTCCTCATCATGTCCCCTGGTAGTAGCCCTGGATCAGGTGGGGAGTTCAAGTCCAACTCCACTTACCAAGCCTGTGTCTGGGGTTAGGAACCCTTGCTTCAGGGTTAGCTGTACCTGGTAGGTGTCTAATGTGCACCTGTTGTCACTTATGTGAATCTGTGTTCTTCCATAGGCTCACGAGCAGGCTCGGGGCTATAAGGTGTGTGATTTCAGCTGCACTCTTGCAGGTGACAGCTTCTAAGTCATAGAGTCCCACTGTGCACCAGGCTGGTTCGCGCTCAGTGCACTGTTTCATGCAATAAATGTACTCAGAACACTCAGTGTTAGTTCAAGGGACATGGAGGCACCCAATCCTGGAGAAGCCCATGTGTGGCACTGGAAGGGGCTTAGGTGGCAGAAGGAAGTACCAAGCATAGCTCCTCATGGGATCTTAGAGGAAAAGCAGAGGAGAGTGGGGGCTTGGAGGTGGTCCTGCAGAAAGAGAATAGCTCAGATACATTCCCTATCCCACAGTCCAGGTCCAGTCCCAGCCCTGCCATCACTTGCTGAAGGCTCAGCAGCAGACCACTGCTCCCTGACGCCATCGCTCTGAAGGTGGCATAGGGGCAACTGTACCATGCCAGGCAGCTGTGGTGCCTCCCCCATAAAGCTTATCCGCTTACATAGGAGCTCAGTGAATAAAGTGAGCAGTTGCTGTTCCTAAGGGTTTACCCAACAGACATCATCTTCCCCCGCCAGGGTTTCCAGGCAGGGATGTCTCCAAACCAACCACCATGGGAGGTGATCATGCCTCAGGACTTCAGAGTCAAGGTTAGCCCAACTGACCTTGCTGAGGGAAGGAGGCAGCGTGAGTGAGGGCTGCCAGCCTGGGTCGTCCATCACTCCCTCCTGCCAGGAGGATGTCCATAGTTCATCTGGCATGACTGGGACACACAGCATGGTAGAAAGTCTGGCAGTGGGGACAGAGTAGCAGCTTTGAGTCTCTAGCTCCTTCCACCTGGCCTGCCTGTACCTGTCAGACCTTTCAGTAACCATGACAACAGTTATTGAGCACCTACGTTGTCCAGACTCAAAGAAATGATATAGCTGGCCACCTCATGTGAAGATCCTGACAGTGGCTCTATGAGACGTGGACACTTCTGTTGTCTTCTCTTGCAGATGAGGAAACTGAAGCACAGAGTGTTTGTATAACTATTTAAGGTCATCAGTCAGTGAATGGCTGGGCTTGAGTTGGGATCCAGCTTGCCTGGTCCCATTGATGGCTAGTTACATCAAAGACTCCTTCCAGGCAATTGGTCTTAGTGTCCGCATCCCAGGTGAGGGAGACTTCCAGAACCCATACAGCACTGTGTCTGGACCCTTCACTCTTAAATGAGTCAGCCCAAATCTGGACGAGGTGTTTTTATTTTAGAAGTACAGCTGCTTTTCCTGCTCAGGCAGGACTTCTAGTTCTACCCTGATAAGCTCAGCATGCTTTTCTGTGCCCTTTTGTGTGCCAGGCATCCAGCCACTGCCAAGACCCAGTCCCTACCCTCATTCACCACCCAGCTCTGTGTTAGAGCCCATATCTCACAGTGGGGCTGTGGCAGGAGTGTGGGCAGGAGGGTCACATAGAGCTGTGTGAGGCTAGGTGGGCTGGCCCTTCCACTTCTCAGTCTCTTCATCAGTCAAATGGAGACACAATAGGGTCCATCTCACAGACCAACTTGGGACAGACTAGAGGTGTGGCATCAACCTTTCTCTTCTTCCTCTTCCTCCTCCTCTTCCCCAGGACCCACCTTTGCCCACCTTCCAAGCCTGTATGTATGTATGTATGGCTACTGACCACTGTGGTCTCCCTCGGTAGCTCCACCCATGGACAGGCCCTACAGCTTCACCATGGCTTCAGTTCTGGACTTGAAGAGTCACAATGGCATCTGGTTTCTTTGACACTATAAAAGGGGCAGTTTGTTCCAAAAAGGAGCTCAGACTGTAAAGCTGCACATTTTAAACTCAGTGTCCCCTCTCTGATGGCGACGGACTTTTCATTGCTGCCAATGACTTGCAGGACATAAGGTGGGGTGTGGTGGTAAAACCTGAGTAAGCCTGGAGCTGCGTCTTGCACCTCTTATTCAGATATTCGCTCTGCCTGGAAGGCCCAGGCCTGGGCAGTGCAGATTTGGGAATGAGCAGGGTGCCACAGAGCCAACCTCTGGGATGACATAAAGGGTGTGGCAAACAGTGGGAGAATGAGCAACCTGGGTTCCTCACCACTGAAGTGTTGTCGTGGGAGCAGATGGGACCCTGGATAAAAAGCTCTGCTATGGGGGATGGTAAGTATAGTCCCTTCACCTTAGGGCAGCTGTTGAGGTGTGGTGTCCTAGAGGCCCTGGCCATCTAGTCTCCTGTCCATCCTGGTGAGGCACCCATGCCCTCTGTCTCTCCACAGAGGCATTCCAACACCCTGTCTTTTCGCTGCTCATTGGCCGACTTCCAGATTGAGAAGAAGATTGGCCGAGGACAGTTCAGTGAGGTGTACAAAGCAACCTGCCTGCTGGACAGGAAGACGGTGGCTCTGAAGAAGGTGCAGGTGAGCCGATGCCACAAGTCCACACTGTTTCCCAGAGCTGCTGTGCTCCCTGAGCCCTGCGGTTATGACCACAGCCTCCCTCCCTGCCCACTTGACCTCACCTCCTGGGCTCCAGAAAGGACCAGGGGGGATGCAACCATAAAACAAAAGAAAACTGTGCATACATTGAATGCCTGCTGTATACAGGGATGTGCTCAGAATGCATGGAACCCTGATAGCAGCCTTATGGACAAGGATAATTGTCCCATTTTTCAGACAAGGAAACAGACAAGACTTAACTAACTCCCCAGGCCACAGAGAGAGTTTTCAGGGGCAGTAAGATCCAGACTGAGCCTGGCACACATCGCCCCTGGGATCTGACTCTGAGGGTCTATCCTACCTTCCAAGTCCCTTCTAAATGGAGGGATGGAGGTCAGTGACAAGGTCAAACTGGGAAGCACATCCAGCATTGAATCCTCCTGTGGGGCTGTCCAAGCCCTTTGGTCTGTTCTGTTCATTTGACTTGTTGAGCAAGGTGGGCACCCAGGAGGCCCCCTGGAGGCCTCAGAGGTAGAGGGCAGCCCAGCCAGGAGGTCACAGGAGGGAGTAGAAAGTCAGGGCTGGATGATGTTGACCTATGACCCTCTCAGACTCCAGGACACTGTCTGCTTCTTCCTGGAGGCTGCTCTGGGCTGGCTTGCCTCTCTCCTGCCATATGGAAGGCAGCTGTGCTCACCACTGTACCCGGTGCTGCATGGCTCTCCTGCCATATGGATGCTGTGCAGGAGTAGCAGCAGTGGCCACGTTTGGTCTGCAGGTCCCTGCTGAGGAGCTGGGAATGTGATATGTGAATGTGAGATGTGGCTTGCTGGGGCCATACCCAGCAAGCCACAGAGCCTCTGAGCCTGGGTCCTTGCCCCGAATTGGGTACAGTGACTTCTGTGGTCATGGGACTTGGGTAAGATGGGTTCAGCACCTGCCTTAGGCGAATGCTCAGTGAATAGAGTCTAGCTTTTCTCAGTAAGGAGGAGGGAGAGCAGAACTTGACTTCTGTATGGCATTGGTTTTGACTCCTCCATTTCTTGCTTTCTCCTGCCCAAGATCTTTGAGATGATGGATGCCAAGGCCAGGCAGGACTGTGTCAAGGAAATTGGTCTCCTGAAGGTGAGTGGGCTAAGCCTGGTGGGTCCTCACTGGGCTGGCTGTGTGGGGTATATTGTGCCAGAGTTCACCCAGGGTCGTGTGCTTTGAGGTTATCGCCTCTTTCCTGTAGGCTTTATTAGTCTTTCCAGAGCCAGAGAGAGCAGAACTTTCTGGATTCAATTTGGAGATTCTATTTTACCCCAGGCTTGAGGATCTCAAAGAATCTGGGATCTCAAGGGACCTCCAGTGGTAGCAGAGGCAGCCCAGAGAGGGTCAAAGGCCCTAGCTTCAGTGACCTGGGAGCCTGGTTTTCAATACTGATATCACCTTTATTTCCAAGCTGTGTGACCTTGAACAAGCGACTTAACCTCCCTGAGCCCCATTGGCCTATCATCTGCTGCTCCATGACAGGGAACTCCTGCCTCAGGAAATTGAGAGGATTGCATAAATAAAACCAGCAGAGAGCCTAGGGAGTTGGGCAGAGCTAGGCAGCCTCTTCTCTGCTCTCCAAACTCAGCAGCTCCCAGCAAATCAGAGCTCTTGGTGACACGGAAGATAGTGCAGAATTCCAGATACTTGTGTATTAGCCAGGCATGGCCCTGTGCTCTCAGGCCTGGGCCCTGCCTTTGGGATTCTCAGGTCATGCGGGAGCAGGCTGATACCCGGTAGATCTTTCAGTCCCTGGCCAGGCATGGCCTCAGGATGTGCTCTGCAACAATGGGAGATGCAGGGCTCAGGAGCCCCCGTGCCATAACTTTTATCACTCATGTCAAGACCCCAAACTCCAAATTTTACTTCATTGGCTGGTGTGGTAGTTTACACACAGAAGAAGAGAGTCATTCCACATTATTTCTGGAAGGTTGTGACCTTGAGAAAGTAAAAAAGAGGGGGCATTCCATGGTTGCCCTTTCACCCTTCACCTAGCCTTCCTTCTCCTTCTCCGCCTCTCCCATCCATCTTTCTTCTAAAACCAAACAAAACCCAACCATGTCACATTTTATAGCACTTTCTTATTCTTCACTTGAGACTCACCTCCTGGGCTGCAGGTGAAAGTGAACTTTGTGGACAAGGTTCTAGACTTTGCATGGGCCCAACTTGCTGTGTCCCCTGGTCTTCAGAGGGTTGGCCCAGTTGACCTTGAGGGCCCCTTTGTGCCTGAGCCTTGGTGGATTGATGGAATGTTCAGGGGAGCTAAATTGCCTGGCCTCAGGCCTGCCCGTCATGGGAATGGGAGCCAGTACCTTCTTGACCAAAGCTTTAATCCTCTAAGCCCTACTCTGGCCTTTCAAGTTGTTTAAGAAACCAATGCCTAGGTAGGTTTGAGGGAATACCAGGAAGTAACACGGCCAAGTTCAAAGGAGTCAAGGAATAGCAATTCACCACAGCACTGATACACTTCACAGATGATAGATGTTACATAGATAGATAGATAGATAGATAGATAGATAGATAGATAGATAGAGCTATTGATTTTAGATATAGATTTTAAAATATATTTATTTGCAAGGAGAAAGGAAGAGAGAATGGGTGCACCAGGGCCTCTAGCCACTGCCAATGAACTGTATATGAATATGCATCTGGCTTATGTGCGTACTGAGGAATTGAACCTGGGCTGTCAGGCTTTGCAAACAAGAGCCTTTAACCACTGAGCCATCTCTCCAGCCCCTAGATATAGTGGGGTTTTTTTGTTTGTTTGTTTGTTTGTTTTTGTGTGTGTGTGTGTGAGACAGGGTCTTGTTACACAGACTGGACTGGCCTTTAACTTTCAGCCATCCTCCTGCCTTAGCCTCCCGAGCGCTGGGATTACAGGTATATGCCAGCATATTTGGCTGCCCTGTACAGATTTGAAAGCCCATCCCCCTGGCTGCTAATTGCTTTGACCCCCTTCCTCAGTGGAAGACGAAGCACAGTACTGATGAATGCTAAAAGAAGTTGACACAGCGGCCAGTGTTGGCTCCTGCACCACCTTCTGAAAGCAAAACCTGACAAAACCACCTAAGCGATTCAGTGGGTAAAGACTTTGAACCCAGGCAGCTGGGGATGCTGGACCTGTTGATGGGAAAGAGTGAGCGGTGGCCCTTGTCTCATGCCACAGAGATGGATGCAAACTGTATCCAAGGAAATGTCAGAGCTCATTCTGTGCCTCCAGGGATCATTTCTAAAGTCTGTGAGTAAATATAAAGTCTAAGGCTAATGTCTGACAGTGCACACATGTGATCTCAGCATGCAAGAGGCTGAGGCAGGGAGGTTGTCACTGGGTCGAGATCAGTCTGGACTACCCAGTGAGTACCAGCTAAGGGCATAATTCTAAGCTCGTAGAAGAGAACTGTGGTGATTCTTCATAAGTGGGATAAATGGAGATGTCTCAGGATGCAGCACTAACCATAAAAGAAAGAAGTGTTGGCTAGACTTTACCGGAAGGAATCATTCATGTTTCTCAGAGCCACCATACAAAACTGAAAGGGCAAGTCACATATGGGAAAAAAGACTAGTAGTGCTCTACCTGACAGAGGATTTCTGTGCATATATATTCTGACAAATCATTAATAAAAAATATCTGGTCTGACCCCTTAAGATTTTTCAGAGCTCTTCATTGTTCTGTCAGGAGATCAGAGTATCCAGGAACCTTTATGACTCGATGTGAGCTGCCCCTCTACACACTACCCTTATCTCTCAACAGTCCCTGCCTTTCTGTCACCACCTGTCATGCTGACCTCTGTTCATTCCCTGGGATGTGCCCTTTTCCTGCTACACAAGGCCTTTGCACAAACCATCTCCTCTTAACCCCTGGCTTCAGTAGTTCTTGTTGGTCTTGGACAGTTTTCAAAGGTCACCCTAGGAAGTTTTCCCTGATATCTACTCTGTCCTGCATCTCAGTGGGTTCTGTCAGCATGGGCCTTCCTAGTCCTGTGTAAACTTTTCTCAACTGTTCTTCCTAATTGTAAGTTCTATAGTTCTATCTCCCTGTGCCTGGCCCTCACTGACCAGGGCAGGGACTTTAGCATACAGTGTGGGCTGGAGGACTGGCTAAGTCAGCAGCCCCTTCCCTGGTCCTGTCCTCCCACTCATCAGTGTCCACCTCAGTGTCCTCGCTCAGGAAGTGCAACCCTTCTGTGCTTTTTGCTCTGTTCTGCTTCCTAGAGGGTCAGTGGCATTGACCTTTCTCTTCCTGACAGACCAGACTTAGGCAGCCTGGACTCAGAGACTTCCAGGCCTCTTAGGAAACATGCTTTCTGTCCATCAGCCCCTGTCAGCCACACTGTGCAGGATATTGGAGTTCCCTCTGCTTCCCCCAATCCCCAGAACTTATAGGTGTAGTGTCACCAGGGGTTCTCTCTGCTTGGCAGGGCTGGCTTTCGACCACCTACTGCTTAGCAAATGCAGGCTTTAGTGTGGAGACCGAAGGCTGATAGTTCATACTGAGCGAACCAGTCAGTAGCACTTCAGCCAGGAATGGTTGTTAAGATTCCCTTGGGATGGGTGAGACATTGAGAGGGCAGAAAGAATAGTTATATGGTCCCATGGGTTGAGCCCCTTCAAGTACAATCCTGCTTTGGAGGGATACCCGATGGGGACAGGGGACCACTTCCTCTTTATCCTGTGAGTCCTGCTTAGCTCTGGGCAGCTGCCGTCAGGGTCTTAGCCTGTCTGTCCCTTGTAGCTCCTCTTCAGAGCATCGTGCCTAATGTACAAGGGGGAAATGGAGGTTCATAGATGCAGAGTAACTTCCCCAGCATCACCTGGTCCTCTTGACCCCAAGTATAAGCCTTTCCCCTGTCCCTGGCTCTCTAACAAAGGTGAGGACATCCTCCCCAAGTGGTCGGGCAAGCACAGGGGCCATGGCACCCTGCACAGGTGTGACCCACCCCTCTCTCTCCCTCCTGGCACAGCAACTGAACCATCCCAACATCATCAAGTACTTGGACTCGTTCATCGAGGACAACGAGCTAAACATCGTGCTGGAGCTGGCTGATGCGGGTGACCTCTCGCAGATGATCAAGGTCAGGGGACTGGGGGGGGGGCAGACAGCCTTCCTTTAGCCATACATTCCTCACTGCCCCAGCCTCAGCCCATCCCCAGCACTGTGGCAGGGGGACCCTTATCTTCTGTCAGGTACACAAAGCAGAGTGGCTGGTGGATAGACAAGTGTTGCCCCAGCCACCTAGAACACATGGACATTTCTCCCTACAGTACAAGTGGGAATAGATGGGGGGTATCCCTGAAGGTCAAACCCAGCCCAGGGGATATGAGACCATGTCGTACAGCCCCAACTGCTTCATTCTACAGAAAAGGAAACAAGTCCAGAGAGGTTGTCTCCCTCAGAACACCCAGCATGTGGGGCATCAGCCCTGTCTGTGGCCCAGGTGGCCTGGGATTGCTCAGTGGGCATGGTGCCCTGGGGAGACGAAATCTTTGCTTCCATATAGTAAAGATGGCATGGGTCTTGGAGTCTTCAAAAGGCTGAAACTGTAACCACACAGGCAGACTCATGCCAGATCTGGCCTCGGCTATGTACAACTCCTCCCCGTTCCTCTGTCCCGAAACACTGCTAAAGCCACCGTGGGCCCCTCCCAGGCCCCAGGAGCAGGCCCACCACAGGTTTGGCATCAGACACATGGCAGCTCCACAGGCATGCCCACCACTGAGCCCACGATCTCTTTAACAGAGCTCAGAGAGGTTAGTCTCCTGTCCAAGGCAGCACAGCCGGTGCTCTTCCCTCCAGAGCTTCTTAGTGTGGACCCTATCACCTCCCTCCTGTGAACCAGTCCGTCTGCCCTGAGTGAGCGCAGGCCATGCTCAAGCCCCCACCGGGCTACCAACCACAATTGGAAATGAGGTAGACATGGATCTGCCTTCCCAGCAGGCACCAGGGACTGAGCAATTGTTCGGCACTTGCTCTTCTGAAATTCGGCCCCTAGGAATACAGTGTCGCTGAGAAGCGGCATTACTGAGCCGTTATCACCTGCTTTTATATTTCCGCTGACATATTAATGCATTTGCAGGGATGTTAATCTCCACGCCGATCCCTGATGGGAACAAACGTGCTATATCATGTCTTAGGCCCCTTCACTAGTTTCTCCTTCACTTGTCGTCCTCCCCTGAACATACACGCAGCACACCCTCCCCCAGTCTGCCGTGTGCCAGCCCCTGCTGAGACCTCGGTGCTGCCATTGCAAGCAATGCCCTCAGGAAATCTGAGTTCTACCTAGAAGGTAAGCCCTCCAGAGTAAGCCAAGGTCAGGGCCTGTGGAAATCAAGGGAGGCTTCCTAGAGGAGGTAACCCCTAAGCCAAGAGACTGGAGCAGAGTGTAGAGGCAGGAACATCTGGGCAAGTGCCCAAGGGGGTGGGATGCACTTTGGTCTAATAGAGCACCAGGAGGGATGGGGACTGTAGGGTCCCATGGGGCCTCTCATCCAAGCTGAGGATTTGTCACTGTGCCCTGAGGTCACAGTCACTTCCTAAGATGACTGGTGTGAATCAACACAGTAAGCCTTGTGTTCTGGAAACCTGGTGCCAAGCAGAGGACAAGGTGGGGACAGAGCAGGAGCAGACAACTAGTGACCCCTACTTGTTCTGTTGTCCTTTAGCCCATGGACCCCAGGCCCTTGTGGGACCTCTCAGACTGTGAAGTGGAGCTAAGGCAGATGTTTCCTTCCCCTCCCTGAGTCTAGATGCAGGCTGCCATCAACCCCTTCAAGTTAAAGGAGAGGAAGAGAGAGAGACAGAGAGAGACCAGCCTCCCAACCATCCTCCTCCCTCGGCCAGCCCTGGCTCAGGGTATAAGATTCAGACTCCCAGCATGGCCGAGATGTATTGGGGTAACCTCTCTACCTCAGTGGCCATTGCCCCTAGCCAGTGTCTACTCCCTCGTTTCACCTGCCCCTTCTCCCATCCTCAGAGGTCCTCATTCAGTGGGGCCCAGCTTGTAGCCTCAGCCAGCAGGGGAGGCAGGATACACAGGGTACTTCAGACACTTGCCTGGGGAATGACCATGAGCAGGCCACAGTGTCTGTTTCTGCATGCCCAACCCAGTTCTTGGTTGCCCTCCCCTCCCAATGTCTAGCTATCTCTGGGCTTTTCCAGAGGAACTTGGCCTTTCCAGGTCCAGCCTAAGTCCACACCATGGTTATTTCACTGCCCTTAGAGCTCACTGGCCAGAAGGGCCTGTGTTCCCAGGGCCTGCAGCCTCAGGGGTCAGCCAGCCACGGCGCTGGCATTATTTACTGGACTGGTGAAGCCCATAGCTGCCGCTACCCAGAACTCACCAGAGAGTCTGTGCCTTCCTACTAAATGTCAGCCAGTGCTTATAGAACATGACATTTAGAAAAATCACCGCTCTCAGCTGTGCACATCCCCACGTAAACACTATAATGACAACCAAATAACATCACCGTGTAAATAACAGCCCACCTGGCCCTCTACAGAGGCCTGGGGGTGGCCCAGGGCGGGGTCTGCTGAGAGCCCAAGACAGCTTGCTGGTGAGGTCCATCTCCTGAAAGGAGCCTTGCAAGAGCCTCGGGGGGCTTTACTTCCTGGGCAGCAACTGCCCTGCACTGTCTTCCCTGGTGGGGCCCAGCTCTAGGTCCCAGCTCCCAATTTCCCCTGGTTAGTCATGGGCACATACCCGAACCTCTCTGAGCACAGTCCCTCCTTGTAAGCACCATTGGAAGCTTTGAAGAGCTCAGGACAGACAGATCCCCACTGGATAGCCTTCGGTCCTTCTTCTGCCTAGCACCGAGGCCGACATGGCTTGTGCTTGGCTATGTATGGGTCCCTCTTTCCCCAGGCCTGGCAAGTAACTTCCTGCAGCAGAGTACCTTCCTGGCAGTGGGCCACAGCGCCGCCTCTGGCCGCTTTGGGAAACAGCTTCTCTGGTGGAGAAGGCTTGAGCCACAACCTGCTGTCCTGGTAATGGGTGTCACCTCACCACATGCCTGACACCCAGGACCCCCTGCTCACATGCTGATATCCAAACTGCCTTGGAACATGCTTCTGCATCTTCCTACCAGAACTTTCTGTTACTTAAAGCTCTCTCAGTGTGGCCTGACCACACTGAGCCAGGCTGACCCACACAGTGCTGAGCTTACTTGGGCCAGGACTCTGTTGGGCCAGAGCCACGGGATGTGGGCACAGGCTGGGTATAGCACTCAGGCCCCACATTGCAGCTGACTACTGCCCCAACCCCATGCCTGCTGGAGCAAGCGCCTGCCACCCCTCCTGGAAGCTGCTCACCTAGCCTGTTGCGCATGTGTCTGTCTGTTTCCCCCACAGTACTTCAAGAAACAGAAGCGGCTCATCCCCGAGAGGACCGTGTGGAAGTACTTCGTGCAGCTGTGCAGTGCTGTGGAGCACATGCATTCCCGCCGAGTGATGCACCGAGGTGCGCTCCCAGCCCCGGGACCCCAGCTCCTCTGTGCAAGTTAGGCCACTTTGTTCCCCACACAGGAGGAGTCCAGCAGCTGCACATGGGGACAGGGGAGCACCTGGTACCAGTTAATTACTTAAGTTTCAGGGACTGGGGCCACCCCAGAACACTGCCCCCAACCCCATTCCAGAGCCCGCAGAGATACCCCAGGTAGGGCCAGTTCCAGTGATGCTGCCAGCCTGTGGGCTTTGACAGCTTAGGGGAAGTTTGTAGAGCAACATAGAAGTGTTTCCAAGAAACATCCCAAGTTGTGAGGAAGGTGTTGTTGGGAAGCTGGTTTCTCTAATGTCTCTGGTCATTGCTCTGTCTGTCAGGGACCCTGGTCGCTAGGGTGTATGTAGCACAGCTTATGTTGCTTGCTAAGTGCTGTATTGTTACACAGGTTGTCACAGAGTGCCTGCTGTGGGCTAGGCAGCTGACCACTGCCCCAACCCCATGCCTGTTGAAGCAAGCACCTGCCGCCCCTCCCAAAAGCTGCTCACCCAGCCTGTCACAGAGTGCCTGCTGTGGACTAGGCTGTCTTTCCAAGTGCAGGGGTGCAGCCTTACAAAATGAAACAGTAGGACTGGAGAGATGGCTCAGAGGCGAAGGCACTTGCCTAAAAGGCCTAACAACCCCGGTTCAGTTCCCCAGTACCCACGGAAAGCCAGTTGCACAAAGTAGTGCACGCATCTGGAGGTTGTTTTCAGAAGCTAGAGGCCCTGTCATGCTCACTCTCTCTCTTCCTCCCTCCTTGCAAATAAATAAATATTTTAAAAAATGAAATAGTACAGAAATCTCCCCCAAGCCTGTTCTCCTCACACCAACCCCATTTCTATGTTCTCACATCACAGACATCAAACCTGCCAATGTGTTCATCACAGCGACAGGCATAGTGAAGCTTGGCGACCTTGGCCTGGGCCGCTTCTTCAGCTCCGAGACCACCGCAGCTCACTCACTAGGTAAGAGGCCTGTGGCCCCTGCAAGTGTAAGCAGCCTGGGTGACCTGGCTGGAGGGGCCGATGTTCTCTGGGAGCATTTGCTTGGTGTGGGAAAATGCCTTTCTGAATCCTAGAGTTCACTCATTGGTTCAGGATAGACTCAAAGGAGAGGAAACTGAGGCCCAGGGGAGACACTGGAAGCTTCCCTGCACCCTCATGCCTCCTGAAGACCCTTCCTGGAAGGTGAGCAGAGCCTGCTCTGCGGGGTGGATTGTCTGGTGACCTGCATTGCTTTGTGGTTCCTTTGCTGTACCCCACTGGACCAAGGTCTATTCTCTGGGTGGACCTTTGAGCTGTCCCTGTTTAGGTTGTAAAGAGGCAGTTTTGAAGGAGTGGGAATGGGTGACTGAACCGTGAAAAGGAGAGGCAACAGGTGGGCAGGCAGGAAGGGAACCATAGCTGGGCGAAGGAACTGGGAGCCTCTTGTGGACTGAGTGGGTGGCTGGGTGTGGCTTCAGGCCCTGAATGCCATTGGAAGGCTGGAGCTATCCCGGGATTCTGGGCCACTGAAGGGTAGAAGCTGGAGGAGGCTCTGTCAGATGTGCTTTGGGCTGAGTAGAGCCATGGCCAGCTTCAGAGTCCGGATGCCTGGTATGTGAGTGTGGGCAATGCTTGAGCAATGACAATGGAGTCTGATACCTTTAATTAGAGCATAGAAACCAGCACAGCCTAGAGATGCAGAGGCAGGGACCCTGTGCACTCAACCCAGACACAGCTGGGCTTCACCAGTCTGCCCAGGGGGATGTATCTCAGAGGCCCGTGGGCTTAGACACCCCTCCCTTCTCTCCCCTCAGCCAGTTCCTAGCAGCCCCTAGGCAGCCACATCTGTGGAGTAACAGGAGGGAGCTGGGGCCTGCCTCCCAGGAAAATCTCTGGCCTCCACTCATTTCCACCCCACCTCACGCAGCTCAAGCCCAGGTGCCTCCTGTCCCCGACACCTGAGTGCCTGCAGTCAGCCATGTGCCAACAGCAACTTCTGGTGGCTTCGAGGTGCTTTGCTATGGAAGCTGTCACTGTGCATATAGGTCCTGATGGCTGAGACTCAGGAGAAGTGAACAAGCTGCTTAGATGAGTGTGAAGAGGGAGATGTCCTCATCCAACCCTGGGGACACCCGGCCTCATGTCTCCGTGGCTCCTAAGGGACGGCTGTACAGGGACTCCCCCGGGAGGCTGAGGATGCTTCCTCGTGCCTCCAGTGGCCTTCAGGGTCTGCAGAATCCTGGAATCTGGAATGCAGGGCACTTGAGTAACTTCTTTGAGGTCACATGATGTCCATTTGTGGCACCCTGCTGGAGCCCATGCTTCTAGAAGGCCAGGCCTCTGGCCTTGACTTCGTGGCTCCCAGGAAGCCTTGTCTTTCCACTAGTGAATGTTACCTAGTGCTTTTCCTTGGTGGTGCCAGGGACCCCCGACACTGAGCTGCACCCCAGCTCCTATCTGGCTTAAGAGCCTCCCAAAGGCCAGAGCACAGAGGGCAACTGTCAGAGAAGAGCAGAGGCTGCCTTCTGGGCCCGTCAGTCAGGCCCGAGCCTCGCTCTGTCCCGCTGCAGAGAAGACGTGGAGCTCGTCAGAGCCGGTTAGAATCGCCTCGTTAGGGACGGCAGAGGCCCTTCTCCTCCGACAGAGTGATTTTATCCACTCAGACTGCTGCACTTATTATATTAATGAGAAAGAATTGGGACTCAGAAGAGCTGGGTGCCTCTGAGCATGGGCTGTGCACGTGATGGGTGCAGGAGTCCTCCCAGGCTGTGTGCCCAGAGTCACTGAGGTTGGCACAGGTGCTCTGCAAGGCCCTGTTTGATGGACTAGCTCCTGGAACTTCCTCTGCTCCCACCTGACTCTGGAGGTGACGACGCAGAGCCAAAGCTCCAAGACCCTGGGATGGCACCCTTCCAGTGCAAGGCTCTGCACTCAGCGAAGCACACACACGTATAGTTGAACTAATTGCCACCACACCGTGACACAGAGAGGACGCAGGGGCCCTTCACACCCCGTGTGTGGGTATGAATTATGCATCGGCCAGTGGCTAATGTGCACCTACTATGTGGGACGCGGTGGCAGCAGCCGCGTTACCCCGGCAACCACCTCATCTCCTGAGGCTGCTGACCCGGGAGCCAGGCTTATGCAAATCCCATCTCCTCCACCTCCCCTCCCGGCCCTCCCCGTGCCTGTATTTGCTAACACAAGGCTGGCATGAAAGGGCATTAGTCAGTGCCATGGTAGGGCTGACAGGTGCGGTACCCAGCGGTGGCAGAGCGGCTGCCTCGGTGTCAGGAATAGGAGCCGTAATTAGAGCGCGGAACAGAATGAGCGTCAGACGAATTACCAGGCAGCAGATCATATTTGTCAGGAAGGATTGCATACATAAAAATTAAGTGACAGTACACGCCGGCATAATGAAAGAAAAATGAAAGATTTGCCTATACACAGCTCACAAGCTACAAGCAAGTGTCTCGCTCCGAGCAACGGCAGCAGCTGCAAGACAAATGGTGAGGCTGGAGAGCAAGAGCGTAGGCCCTGCGACTCGTCCACCGTGACAGGGTGCCGCAGGCCGGGGCCAGGAGGGAGGCCAGTCGCATCCAGGACCTGTGCAGACCTGTCTGGCCTCGCTGGGGCTGGAGGAGCAGGGCCAGTTGTGGTCGACCTCATCTCGGACAGGCCCTCCGCCGGCACGGCCCCTCCCAGGGCCTGGCCCCGATCTCCATCTCTGAGCCAACTCTGCAGCCTGGGCTAGGTGCCGGGGACATGTGATCCCCCAGCTTTCTCTGCCTTCTAGGAGCCCCAGATTGGCAGAAGGACAGACACAGTCAGCCCCAGGTGGCCTGGCAAGGGGACAGGTGGAACTCTTCCCAGAAGGCCCACTGCATGCAGGCAGGCGCTAGGCTCTGTGAGTCTAAACGAGAGTCTGAGGAGTCCAGGGTCACTCAGGGTCACCTAGGATCTGTAGCCACTTCAGCCCCTCCCCATCAAATGCACACTGTACTTCAGTGTTGACCCACCCAATTCACTGATCAGGCAAGTCAACAAAGACAAGGATTTAAAACACACACACACACACACACCCCACACTATATATACCACACACACATACACCCCACACTATATATCACACACACACACACACCACATTATATATACCACACACACACACCCACACTATATATACCACACACACATATACCCCACACTATATATCACACACACACCACATTATATATACCACACACACACCCCACACTATATATCACCCACACACATACACCCCATACTATATATACCACACACACACATACACCCCACATCATATATACCACACACACACACACACCACATTATATATACCACACACACACATACACCCCACATATTTACCACACACACACACACACACACACACACACACACACACACACCATACTATACATAACACACACATTTTGTTTTTCTAAAAAAAAAAAAACAAAAAAAAACCCACCCAGGCCTTTTATCTCCATTGTATGGAAGAGGAAGCTGAGGCTGTGAGAAGTGAGGTCACACCCCCATGGTCATCTGGCAAGTGGGCCCCACTAAAAGCCACCCCATGTTCAAGTGGTCTTTAATGGTGCCGGTCCACAGCATGGCAGGAGATGAGCTCAAGTGGGGGGAGCCCAGCCCTGAGTGTTGACAGGACCTGCAGGGTGGTGCAGTGCTCCTCTCCTTGTCATGTGCCAGCACAGCCATGTGGCATTGCATGTGGATGTGACCGTGCTGGGTGGTGACAGTGATACGTAGTCTGTATGGTGGCCAGACAGCCCGGGACACTTGCTCACCAGTAAGAATTCACCATGGACCAGACGCTGTTCTGATCCCCACTTTCTGCTGCATAGAGAAGGAAACAAGGAGCAGAGGCTGGGGGGAGGGGGAGAGGCATCCTTGGTACTGATGGGGAAACTGAGTCTGTGGTGGGGTTTTGGCCCTCAGCTAGGGGCTGGCTAGTGGGCCACACTGGCATGGTGAGTTGGCACACAGCCTTGCCATCCAGGACTCATGGCTTCAGCCCTACCCAGGAGGGTATAATGCTAGGAGCTTGTTTCTCCGAGTGTTTGTAGAAGCACTGCTTGGGGAAGGGGCAGCTTGCAGACAGCAGCCTCTCCTTTATGTGAAATCTGCCTTTTTCATATCTAATGAACATGTTTCAAACACAGTGAGCATTTCAAAACATGGCCAAGTTTGTTTTGACAGGAGTGGCGCATCTCAGGGAAGCCAGCTCTTTAATCAGCCTCCTCCTTTGAGGTCTCCGTTCCCCTTGATTTCTGCTGGGTTTGAAATCCCCAGTTCTAGGTGAAGACTTGGGAAGGTCAGGGTTGGGTGGGCTCCGCTTTCATACACACAGCCCCATCCCCTACTGTGCTGAGGATCCCAGAGGTGCTGAAAGAGGGACTGAGCCCTGGGTGGGGATCTGCTATCGCTTCTGCTGTTGCTATGAGACCAGGTGACACAAGGTGGGCTGTGTTCCCTGGGACAGGGCCACTGTTGGCAGAGAGACACCCCTTCCTGCCTGTTTCTCCCTGTGTTTCCCAGATCATGGCTCCCTGGGGCCTGGGGACACATCCTCCAGTGGCCCACTGCAAGCTGGAGTTTCTTTGAAGTCTCTCTTAACATGCAAGTAGTGCATTGTGTTTTGTCACGTCTCCATCTTGGTTGTCCATAGAAAAGCCAGGTGTTCCAAAACATACTCCAAGATAAAGCTGACATATCAGGAAGAGGTGCTCACCCCCATAACTTCACAGTTCCCTGGCACAAACCATGGATCCACCAGGGGAGCATAGGACCCCACCTCTAAGAGGCACAGACCATGAGGAAGCAGTCACTTCTCTGGGTTGGGGGTCAGAGAGCCCAGTGCTCCATGCAGGATGGGCCAAACCACCCTCAGTTCGTATGCCATGAATTCATTTGGCTTTGTTCCTTGACTAAGCCTCTGAAAGACCAAGGGGCAGGAGAATGAGACTTAGCAGCTCCCTTTAAACTACAGCACTCAGGACATGCTCCCAGAAGCTTGTGAGAGGGGCAGGTGGTCACACTCCAGCCCTGGAGATTCTGATCTCACAGGCCTGGGATGAGGCTAGACAGCCAGATTTATAAAAAGCCCTTGCCTGCAGCCAAGGCCATGACCTCTACTCAGTGCAGGCTTGTCTTGATTCATGTGGTCAGCTGCTCTGCTGGACACTTGGGATAGTCAACTCTTCGCCTCTAAGGGCACACACCAGCACCGTGTCAGGGCTTCACTGGCATTGGGTGAAGGGTGGGTGGCCAGGTGTATGGATGGACAGATGGGTGAACATCTGCTGGTGGGCAGACAGTGGCTGATAGATAGGGACAGATGGATGGATGATGAGTGGGAGGCAACTTGCAATACTGACATCTTAGAGGAAAGTTCCTCACTGGGCATGGTGGTGCACACCTGCGATCCTAGCACTGGGAGGCAGAGACAAGAGCATCACAAGTTCAAGGCCAGTTTGTGCTATCCAGCAAGACATTGTTTCAAAAAATCAAGAGCTGGCTGGGAAGATAGCTCAGTGGTTAAAGTGCTCACTGTGCAAGTGTGAGTTCCTGAGTTCAGATCCCCAGGACCCACATAAAGCTGGATATGTTAGCGTGCATCCATAATCCCTGCAAAGTGGGAGAGGAAACAGGAGAATCTCCTGGAAAGCTGTGGGCCAGCTGGCCTGACATATGTATTAGTGAACAAGAGATCTTGACTCAGAGTTGTCCTCTGACCGCTGACCTCTGACCTCTACATGAATGCAGTGGAACACACGCACCTGCACTCACAAACATGAACACACACACCAATAAAGGCTGGGAGTGGAAGAGTGTTTCAGTGGTATGTACAAGGAAGGACCTGGTTCCAACTCTAGCACCAGAGAGAGGATGAGAGAGGAAAGAAGAAAAAACCCAGAAAAAATGAAAGGCAGGGGGGAAGGACTGGTGACCCTTTGCTTTCCTCTCCCATGCTCCCCTGGCTTCACCAGGTGGTGGCAGGGATCCACCCCAGAGCCGATAGAGGGCGAGTGGAGGGCAGGAGTCTTGATGGGTAAAGCTCTCTGGGCACAAGGCTAGTGGGGCAGAGCACATAGGTAAATTCCAAGAATCTGGGGTTGGGTTTGGGCTGGCACCAGACATTTAAGCCCTCATCCTCAGATATGCTTACTGCCCATCACCTTACTTCCAGGAACTCACCTTCTGAAGCACAGCAGATATGAAAGCAGCCCCCGACAAGTGGGAAGAACTATGAGGTCAGGCATAGTGCCAAGTGCTGGGATATGATCTATGACCTCCATCCCCCCCCCCAGTGCCCTTTTGCAGTGTCCCTGGAGATCCATCCATCTGTAGCATCGGTTCTAGAATTCACTAATCCTTGTCCTCAGCTTCCTACTCCTAACTGAGACGTGTTTGATTTCAGTCCTGTGATTTGGCTGTGATGCAGTCATCATTTCACACTGGTCATTGGTTTAATTTTATGCCCTTGTAACCAAAGCATACAGATGTTGCACTTGACCTTCTCAAGAAGGTCCCTCACAGGTGCACATATTGACTGGCAGCTTTTCTGATGAGGAGCCATTGGTCCCTGATTCCTGCCAACCGGGATGCAGGCAGGACAGCAGGTTCTCAATGACATCTGTAAGTGACAGCTGCTATCCTGATAACGCAAGTCACAGCTAAGCAGCGAGTTCATACAGAGCAAGGCTGTAAGTCAGTGGAACATCGGGCTACCAGGAGGAAGCATAGACGTAGATGTGCACAGCCTGCTCCATGACTCCCTGAATCATAAGCTGCCTCCCTGAGCTGCCTGCACACGGGGAAGCACAGCCCTGCCTGGTGCTCCTCACATGCCAGCCGGCCTGCCTTCCTTTTCCACGTTGTGTTTCTGTTTGTAACCCTTACGGTGGATGTACACCGTGCCTTCATCTTGTGCTTTCCTCATGAGGACTGAGAAAAAGGCCATCGTTCTGTGTCTGTTGGCTACACAGGTCTTCTTGAGGGGAAGGGACATCCAAGCCTTTGCTTTTTCTTTGTCTTTTTCTTACTACTGTGTAGAAATAGTAAAATATATTCTGGGGAGCAGGGCATGGTGTCACACAAATGTAATCCTAGATCTCAAAAGTCTGAAGCAGGGGCTGGGGAGATGGCTCAGTGGTTAAAGGCACTTGCCTGCAAAGCATTCTGGCCCAGGTTTAATTCCTCAGCACCCATGTAAAGCCAGATGCACAAAGTGGTGCATGCATCTAGAGTTCATTTGCAGTGGGAGGAGGTAATGGAACAACCATACCATTCTCTCTCTCTCTCTCTCTCTCTCTCTCTCTCTCTCTCTCTCTCTCTCTCTCTCTCTTTCTCTTTCTCTGTGCTCACAAATAAATAAAAAAAGCTGAGACAGGAAAATCATGAGCTCAAGGCCAAGTCTGGGCTACCTAGTAAAACATTGAAAAAATGAAAACAAAACATATATATATTTCTTTATTCTTTCATTCATTCATTCTAAGAACTGGGAGTATCATTCCTTGCTAGAAATTATGATGCCTTGGATTCTGTCCTCAAACTGCATAAAAAATAAATATATTTTATATGTGCTTGCTTTCTGTCACTTATGATTTTAAAAAAGTAGGTGTAAAAGAGGAAAGCTTTATGGTTCCAGAAAGGTCATGATTTTAGAGGCTATAGCCCATTGCTGTGGGTCTGTAGTAAGCATTGTGGTGGGAGAGGCGTGACGAGCCTGGCTGCCAGGAAACAGAGGAAATGAGCTGCCCCAGTGCTCTTCATCCTCTAAGTAGGTCTTGCCTCCTAAAGATCCCACCACCTCCTTAAGATGCCTTCAGCTGGTGACCAAGCTACACACTGTACATCAGTCCGTGTCACATACAAAGTGAGACTCTGGCCTGCCTTTTAGCTCTCTCAATAGTGTCTTTGAAACTGACACTCATTGGAGTTTGGCGTTGAAAAAAATATATTTTATTTGTTTATTTGCTAGTATATAGAGAGAATGAGAATGGGTGCACCAGGGCCTCTTGCCACTGTAAACAAACTCCAGATGCATGCTCCACTTTGTGCATTTGGCTTTATGTGGGTGCTGAGGAATTGAACCTGGGTCAGCATGCTTTGCAGGCAAGTGCCTTTAACCACTGAGTCATCTCCCCAGCCCCTAGCTGACCCTCATGGAATGAAGTCTGTCACCTTAAGGGACTCTTCCCTTTCCTGGTCAGTATTTCTTCACCAGCAACCCTAAGTCTGGCCAGGCCTGGCCATAGAGAGGGGCTAAAGTTTCTGGAGCCTAGATCTGAGCCTCAGTTTTTCCATCTGTAAAATGAGGAAGCCTCCTCACCTGTTTCCAGAGGCTACAAAGGGGACATGAATGAGAGCATGTGAACGTCTTGGTCAGTGTTGAAAATAGTTACTTTCCCTGTCAAGAGCCTGCTCTTGACCCTGTTGAGAGCCTGCTCTGGAATCTTCTGGATACAAATTATCATCTCAAAGGGCATTTGGTCAACTTTCTCCCCATTCCTGCAGCTGGTGGTTACGCTGCAGCACAGCTGCTCACCCTGGACTGATTCTCAAGTCTGCAGGGTTCTGGAAGTCCACTAAGGCTGCCCAGGTCCAGGTCCAATTCCCACCCTACTGTCGTGGGCCCCTCCAGTCTGATCATCTACCTCAGCTGACAGAGGAAGAGGCAGACCCTGTCTCCCACCCCAAGCCCTTGTTCTGCCCAGCCTGAGCCCCTCCCCCCACTGTGTTTCAGTTGGGACACCGTACTACATGTCACCCGAGAGGATCCACGAGAATGGCTACAACTTCAAGTCTGATATCTGGTCCCTGGGCTGTCTACTCTATGAGGTGAGCTTCTGGCCTGTGGGGACATTCATGGGGGGCACAGGTGGGACAGGCACACCCTACCAGCTCAGGGAAAGCCCTGGGGCTGCATCCTGTCCACCTATAGCATCAGGACCCTTGGGTAACTATCCTTCACCCCTTAGTGATGTGTGTGGTCTGGGAAGAGGTTACTGGAGCAAATGGAAAGTGGAAGACTGGGTTGCTTGGCTTTGAGAAAGGGAACATTAGAGGTACCCACAGAGGATCCAGCCACCTAGACCATGGTGCCCAGATACTCATGGCCCTACCCAATCTTCTCGGTAACCATGTTTGTGCATTGTTCATGGATGGATCAGGTCCCATGCAGCCCCTGTAAACAGGTGAGGCGTCTGGCCTAGCTCATGTCTCTGCATGGCTCCTAGACCCTGAGGGGTATCCTCATTCTTCTAGACCCAGAAATGTGGGTTTCACTGAAGACTTCTATCCTTCCCTTGAGCTGTGAAATCTAGCCACCGTTGGCTGCTTACAGAGCTGGCAGGCAGCTGGACCAATGGGCAGGACAATTGAGTCTTAGTGAATTCAGACACAAGACAACTTAAGTAAATGGAAGCCCTGCCTATCTGAGCCAGCCATTAGGGTCCTGGGATTGGGGCTGTGGGAGCCATTCTTGGCCAGGAATCTGCTGAAACTACCAACAGAAGTGAGACCTTGCCCTCTGGTGTCTCCACGTTGGTGGCAGCACCCTCCCACCAGCCTCTCTGGATCTACTGCTGGGTGCTCCAGGAGTCCTTCACCGAGCCCAGGCAAGACTACATTTATGAAATGGGACAGTTGTCACCTGTCTGCTTGAATGTGAGGTGGCACAGAGGAGAGGGTCAGGACTGGGACTTTCACTGCCTCCTGCTTTTAAGCTGATGTGTCTGTGGGCAGTCTGCAGCAGTGACACTCGGGAAAGTGTCCAAGGGCTACAGCCTAAAGGACTTTTTCCTTTCTTCCTGGGGCAGGGGTGTAAGCTGCTGATCACGTGGGGCTTGTGGCAGGTCTTGTGTCGGGGTCCTTTGGCAGTCTAACCTCTGCATTTCAAATGGACTGCCTGAGGTCAAAACCCTGACTCCTCCTTCATAGGATCTTTCTTCTTGAGCCAGCTGATTCCTCAGCTTCTTTTCTGTGGTCCTGGGGATGCAAACAGGACTGAGGTACATCTTAGGGAGGCACTGCCACCAAACTGTGCCCCAACCCAAGATAATGCACTTTGAACTTGGCCAGAGATGTGGCCCTTGTTATTGCCAGAGTTGCCTGGGTCCCTTTCTGGAGCTCAGCAGACCTCCAATATCACCTCCAAGGTCTCTGGGCAAATCACGTCAGGACAGTTTACAAACGGTACAGCCTCTGCCCGCTTTGAGGACTCCAGGGTGTCTGTTGCAGGAAGTCTTTTAATGAGCTCCCGGCTGGTGCCTGGGTTCAGAGCCTCCTCAGTAAGGCCTCGCTTGCATGGTGCGTACATGTCAGATCCCTAGAGGGACAGCCGCAAAGGGACTCAGTCCCACAGCACAAACGCTAGTGGGCAGCAAGGGCCGGCGATTTTAACTTCATGTTTGCAGCCTGTGCTCCAAGAGCCAGTGCCAGCCCCTGTCCGTCAGCTCTAGTCACCCTGTGTGAAAGGGGACCACAGCCTGCCTTGTTAGGGAGCCCAGCTGAGAGCAGGCACTTGCCGCCTGCCTCTGGAGCCGAGGCCCCTGGAGCTTGCCGCGTTGGCCACAGGAGCCCCACAGCTCAGCTTCTCCTCATGGAAGGACTCCCCTTTGTCCTCCCGCCCTCGTGGATATTGTCTCTAGTCCAGATGGCTTCTCTAGTCTTTTTCATTCTGCCTTGTGTATTTTCAGAAGCGGCTTCCTGCCCCCTAAGAGTGGGAAGGGTCTCTAAATGTAAACAAACATAAGCAGCCAGGCTGGTAGGAGGGACCACGATGACAGCTGGCTCGCCCTGCTCCTGCCAGGACTTCCGGAACCAGCCCTGTTCCCTGCCTGAGCCTTTGTCCCAGCTCCTCAGAGGCACACGCAGCCCGGTTCCCATCCACACCAGGCCCTCTGCCGCAGCCATGATGGATTCCCAGTCCTGATGTGCTTTGCTGTGGCAGCTTCCAGCACTGCAGCAGGGCTTGGCGCCGCTGGGCTGGTTTAGCTATTGGGCATGTGAGGCTGCGACATCTTACAGACACCGGGGCAAAGCAGCAGTGGAAAACCAGTGCAGTCGATCAAGCCCTATGGGAACTGTATCCTTGGGGTGCTAGTATAAACCTAGCCCAGTCCCCCAGAAGACAGGCATGGCAGTTATGGCTGCTTGTGGTCTTGCCCTCAAAGGTGACAGAGCCCTGCCAAGGCTGGCACCCCTCTGCACTCCAGCAGTGCAGCAGGGGAAGAAGTGATAATTTCCCAGCAGACAGGGAAGGGCTGCCTGGGCCCAGGACTGGTAATTGGCTGGAGACATGCCATGGTCACGGCTGCCCATGGTGTCTTCTCAGGGTGTCAGCTTGAAGAGCTGGGACGAAGTCCTCCCCCACCCCACACATGCGCCATGCTCAGACCACTAGTGAGGATTCAAGCGGCACTGGTGGAGCACGAGCCAGGCTACCATGCATATATGCATATGGGGGCCAAAGTATACCAGGCCTGAGAGCCTACATACATACATATCCCCCCTTCCTGAGCCCAAAGAACCCCTCAGAAGAACCCCTGAGCACAAAGCTGATGGCTTCAAGCCACATGAATCCATTCCCTACCGGGCTGGGCTTCACAGGGCTGGTTTCTCCCAGAGGCTCTTGGGGCAGATCTGTTTGTCATCCTTACACATAGAAAGGCCATATGCATGCCTTGGTCCTCTCCTGTCACTTCAGCCTCCTGCCTCCACCAGCCCATCTCCTCAGCCTCCCTCTGCCCCCTTGTTGTGATGCTTGTGATCCAGGATAATGTCCCTACTTCAGAGTCTGAAGTCATCCCATCTGTGGAATCCCTTTGGTGTCTTTGAAGAAACCACTGTCCAGCCATATTCCTTGCATTCAGATACCACCAACCCCCTCCTGAGAGCACTTGCAAGTGCTCATGTTGCCCCAGAGTACTGAGCTACCACCACCCTGCATACCTGCCTGTGGCCTGGGGGCAGGGGGGGTGCTGAGGCATCTCTGAAAAAGCCAGTTTAGGAGAAAAGTGTCAAGTGGCTCAGCAACGCTTGCACGGCCACTGAGGGAGCCTCAGGAATCAATCTCCAAGGCTAGGCTGCAGGGAGGCCCTCAGCAGGGCTGGTGGCCGCATGCCCCACTTCAGCCTAGGTGAATACCTGATCATGACTGCCTTGGAAAACTGGGTGCTTTATTGTCATTACCCAGAATGTCCCATGGAGGTGCCCAGTGGGCTGCTTGGGTTTTGCAGAATTTTCACTGGCGCTCAGCTCAGAGCACAGAACTCATTTTCCTCAGTGGTGGCCTCCTCACAGCAGCCTCAAGGGGCCCTTTTAGGACAGAGACTCAGCAGGAGAGCTGGCTTGGAGGATAGTTCAGCCGTGCTTTGTATGAGCGCTAATCTGGAATTCCGCCTTGAACTGCAGGAAGGCCTGGAAAGCCCTCCCTCAGGGAACAGGGCCTCTGGGTCACCCTTCAGTCTGTGCTTGGGGGATGCCGGCTGTCAGATAACATGCACGTCTAGGCCCCTGACAGGCTGGAATCAGATGAAGTTACTCTGCTCGATGTAGTTAGATCCTAGGTTCTCTGAGTCCTCCCTTCTCCTTTCCAGAGAGAGAAACCTCAACATAGGCAAGGCAAAGAGCCATGGACGTAGCAGTCCTGACAGGAAGCCAGCATAGTAAGTCCTGTGCTCAGAACCCTCCAGAAGCTGGCTGGCCACGGCCCAAGGTGGCTGATGACGGTAAACCAGTGTTGCTGGCAGCCCCACTGGTTCCTTCTCAGCCTGCTGCCCTGATCTGGGTGGAAGGCCATGGCCAGCAGTTAGAAGCAGGGTGGACCTGCAGCCTGTTAGCAGGAAAGGGTCAAGAGGGCCCCGCAGCCCTCTGTGGACCTATTCAAAAGGCCGAGGTACTGGAGAAAAGAGGACTGGTGTGAAAGGGAGGGCAGAGATGGGGGCCTGTTCCCTCCCACCCACCCCCCATCTCAGGGCCCTTTTAAAATCCCAAGGGGCCAGGTTTGTGAAAATCATATCAGATTGGCCTGTTGCAGGACAATTAGTCCCTCTCCCAGGTCCACACTGGAAACACCAGCGCTGGTGTTATGGGCAACATTCAACAACCTGTCTACCAAGGACAGAAAGGTCTCTAGATCACGCATCTGCACCCTCCAGCCACGTGAAGACCACCAGGTCACTCTCAGCAGCTCTCCATCGTGGTAACAGATGTTCTTCTGCAACTGCCCAGTTAACCCTTGGCAGCAAGGTGTTCGTTTCAGCTTTGGGGGTGCATCACCCTGGTTAGGTTCTGTAGACTCTATGGCAAGGCCAGCTCCTGGGCAGGTTGGAGGAGCCTGGAGTGGTTTGGGGCCTCTGCATACTTCCCCATTGCTCAGGGTAGGGTCACCCACTGCAGCTTTGCCGCAAGGGTGGGGGTCATGCATACCCACCTGACTGTACTGGGCCAGGCCTGGGTCTGAGGAAACCCCAGAGCTCTATGTCATCCCAGGTCATTTGCAAATCTGGGTTTTCTTGTCTCCCTGGGCCCTTAAAAAGAGGCAGACCCTGTTCTTGGCACATCAGAGGTGAGCAAAGAGAAATCAAAGCCCCTAAATGGGGCTCTGTGGCCCATACTCCAGGCACAGAGTCCAAAGGGCTCTTCAGGTATGCAGAGGGCCCTCAAGCAGACCAAAGGCCCCACAACCTGGCTTGTAGGAGCATGAACACCCAAGGGAGCTTCATTAGCAGGAGGGACTGGGCTGTCGTGAGGTAACAGGGAGCTGGAGTGACAAAAAGTATTTGAATCCCATTATGGGTTAATCAGCAGATGGGGTGGCCAGTGCCATGCTGGGCTGCCTCAAGGAGACCCCACACCCACCCGTCCCCTCTGATACTCTCCCCATGAGTGCTCTGAACTCTTGGATGGGGAACCTGGACACCTTCCAGCAAGTTCCCCCACTGGGTGAGAACCACTGTTGCCACCACCTGACAGTGCTCAGTCCCCATAGCCCTGAAGGTGTAGCGAGTGCTGAAGGCCTCAGCTGCTGGATCAAGGCTGCGGCTACCTCCTTCATAAATTAGGAAGCAAGGGCCAGTGCAGGGCAGGGACAGCTGTGGCTGGCTGCAGAGTGGGACTCTGAGGGCACCGGCTTGCAGACAGCATCCCTGCAGTGGACCACCAGAGCCAGGTGGACAGGAGGTGCCTTGCTTGCAGTGTTCATCCTCTGAAGGGCTTGGTCAGGCAGACATGCTTCCACTGGTGGCTTTGCAGCTGCTTTCTAGTAAATCAAAGGTGGTGGCACTCGCCTGTTAGCCCGGTACTCAGAGGTGAGGGAAAGAAGAGTGCCACAAGTTTGAGGCCAGCCTGGGCTACACAGTGAGTTCCAAGCCAGCCCCAGCTAGACTGAGACCTGGAGAGATGACTCAGTGGTTAAGGCCTGCAGAGCCTAGCAGCCAGGTCCAATTCCCCAGTACCCATGTAAAGCCAGATGCACAAAGTGTGTGTGCGCATCTAGAGCATTTGCAGTGGCTGGAGACCCTGGTGTGCTCATTCTGTCTCTCTTCTCTCTGCTTGCAAATAAAAAAAAATATATTTTTAAAAATTAGGCTGGGCGTGGTGGTGCACATCTTTAATTTCAACACTTGGGAGGCAGAGGTAGGATTGCTGTGAGTTTGAGGCCACCCTGAGACTACATAGTGAATTCCAAGTCAGCCTGGGTTAGCAAAACAATTAAATAAAAATAAGATAGCATTTTCGAGAAACTGCCAGGCCCAGGGCCACTCCTGGTGACAAGAGCCTTCATCTAGACCCCACCACCAGTCCTTGGGAGCTGGAGCCTGAGATGGAGATGTGCCCTCAGGGTTCAGCACCCCTTCCTTATTGGGTGCTGTTACAGAAATCATTGTCCCCATTTGTTAATACAACCCCGGCTTCCTTGGGCTCCAGGGAGAGATCTTCAGAACACTGGCTGCTTGGTGAGCTCCCACCTAGTCCTCCTGGTCTCAGGTCTCTCAGGCTGATCCCTGTTGTCCCTTCTCCTTGCAGATGGCAGCTCTCCAGAGTCCCTTCTATGGAGACAAGATGAACCTCTTCTCCCTGTGCCAGAAGATCGAGCAGTGTGACTATCCTCCTCTCCCAGGAGAGCACTACTCTGAGAAGGTAAGTGCAGGGAGCTGGAGGCCGGGTCTGATGAGCCATGTGCCAGCATGGCGCCTGCCTGGGAGAGGCAGTTCTGAAGTGCCTGGCTGGGGAGTGGCAGGTACACTGCTGCCTGCTGTGCTCCCAGCTCCCTGTTCAAGTGGAGGAGGTGGTGGCTGGGCTGTGTGGCTCCCCGGGGCCACCATGGCCACAAGGCAGGAAGGAAACTGGCAGGCAGACCAGTTGTCTCCTACTTATTGTAACAGACCTGTCATCCCTTGGGGTTTTTAAAAAAAATATTTTTGAGAGGAGGAGGGGCTTGCACCAGGGCCTCTTGCCACTGCAATCGAACCCAGACACACTTGCCTCTGTGTATCTGGCTTGATGTGGTTACTGGGGAATTGAACCCTGGCCAGCAGGCTTTGCAAACAAGTGCCTTTAACCACTGAGTGGATCCACCCCACACCACCCCAACCTGGGCTTTTAACTTTTTATAGTGAGTGCAGGTTCTGGACAGGCTGATAGGCCTCAGGCCATGCCAGTTCCTCACAGTGTGAATGTCATTCTCTTCGGACCCATCATTTTGTAGACAGGGCTAAAATCAAAATGTATCTCCTTCGTGGGTAAACTGTGAGGGGCAACTGACGGGTTCCACAGCCCAGCAAAGGCTCAAGGTACAGGCAGGCAGGTCCATACACTTCTCCCTTCACTGACCTTGAGAGAACTTCACTGTTTTAACTTTCCTTAAAGGTAAAATGGAAACAAACTAGAATTTCCTGGTCATTGTAAGGATTAAGTGTGACATGCCCAGTGGAACACCATACCAGCATCTAAAATGATCTACTAAAGCGACTCGGGGCTTGGCTCTGTGTAAAGGCTCATTAAACACCATCACTGTTGTTACCTATTGAAGTAGGAGCCCAAGGCCCACCCTGCAGTAACCCACACCATTGCCCATGGTATTAACGGCTCATCTTCAGACTTGCTGAAATCTTCTTTCACCATCTTTCCATGTAAGGGGTGAAGGAACTTACTCAAGACAACCTGCCTTGTCAGTGGTAACACAGGACTTTGACCTCCTCTCTTCAGGAGCCCAAGGAGTACCTGTGTGTAGGGTGGGGGCGGGGCAGGCCAACCACTCAGGTTCCAAGGCAGCCTAAGCAGACTGCTGCCCCCAGTGCGGAGAGCTGGGAGTTCTTGGGTCTCTGCTCCCCTGTGGAGCTGGGTTCTAGGCACACATGGCCACACCTGGCAGTTTTACTGGATACTTGAACCCAGGGAGTCTCAGGCCCCCTCAGCCCTCACACTTGTGCTGGAAGCCTTAGTGTCCTTAGCCACTGAGCCAGCTCTCCAACCCCACTTTTTGTTTTGCTTGATTCCTAAAATTTCAAACACGCACTTAGTGATAACTATGGGCTGCTCCTAAGTGACTTCAGGTCACAGACTTCACCGTGACCTGGCTTTATTCTCACACATGACAGGGTCAGCCTCGGCTTCCTTCCTAACGTACACATGAGAAACATCACTATCTCGTCTGCCAGTGATCTTGAATTCCAAGGGTGTCTAAGCAGGCAGGCTGCAGGTTCCCAGTGTTGATCAAGCAATGGGATCATGTCTATAGGCCAGCTAGGCCAGCCAGCCCAGTGTGGAGGGACCCCCATTTGCTAGAAGGTCCCGGACATCTCAGCCTGGGGAATGTGTAGCAGCCCAGGGGCCTCTGAACGTCACTTGGACCTTCCCCAGAATGGCTACTGCCACTAGAGCCCTCTTGTCCAAGACCTCCCCCCATTCCTGTGACCAGCAGCAGGTATTTAAATGTAAAACATTGCAGCCCCCCAGCAACCCATGCAACTTAAGAGGCAGGCTTTTTAAGGTCATTATTTTAATTACCATTAAAATAATTGGCACTCAGGCTATCAGAATGAGAGGCAGTCAGAGGCTCAAAGCGCACCTCCCCCACCCAGGACGGGTAAAGCCTTCAGTGTCTGTATAATTAAAAGCACCGTCTTTCATGAACACAATGAAGAGGCCAGGGGGTGTGCAGGCTGCAGCCCTGCTGCATGTTAATGCATTTATTATGATCAGTAAGCCCTTTCCTCAAGTTTCATCCTCTGGTTTGGGTTTCTGCGTGACAGTAGGCACACATGCGCACAGGTTTTACACACACACACACACACACACTTGCACAAAGGTGTGTAAAGATGAAAGTTCAAGATTATTTGAAAGTAACCACTTTCAGGGTCTCAAAGCACGGCCTTTGGAACCAATCAGGCCTCACCATGGTCCTGGGAGTTGTGTGATCATGTACCTTACCCCTGACAAAGCACTCGTCATCTCCAGTGGGGACAACAGTACCATCTTCAGGGTGCTGATACAGACAGAAGTGCCAACAGTTCATTAAAGACTAACTGGAACCACTCTTTCCTCACAGCTCCGAGAACTGGTCAGTATGTGCATCTACCCCGACCCCGACCAGAGACCAGACATCGCATATGTGCACCAGGTTGCCAGACAGATGCACGTCTGGACATCCAGTACCTGAATACGATGCGCCTGCTGCGCCTGGTCAGAGCCAACACCACTTTGCCTTACTTGAGTCCTCTCCCCAAGTGGCACCTGGAAGCCTGCACAGCCAAGACCAGGGGGCTCAGCAGGCCCCCAAGGGCGATTGGCCCCTGCTGCTGAGCTGAATGCAGAGTGACCAGGTGATGGTCAAACTCCCAAGTCCTTTCTTTGAACTGTGTGGACAATCTGAGCTAGGCTGTTGGCGAGGGCTGCAGCCCTAAAGCCCCTTGTACTGACTGCAATGTGAACCTCTGGCTAGTTCCTTCTTCCCAAGGCCTGTCCAAGTCTACACTTACAGGAGACTTGCAGGAGCAGGGTGACTGGTATGGTGAGCCTTTGAAAAATGGTTAGCATCTTAGCAACTATCCAGTCAACCAGGCTGTGTACTTTCTGATGTAAAGGGATAAATTGTTGGAAATAATTGTTTAGAGATTTCACCGATATTTTGTTTTATAACTTGAGTGATAATGGCAAGAACCCAGCATGGGGCATGAAGCTTTGAGACAAATGGCATCTGAGAGACAGGTGGCCTGTTTGCTCACCATTTTCTGAACCCCTGTGCATGCTGGAATGCTATGGCTCCTTCTGGGATCAGCACTAAGCAGTTTCCTCCATGAGAAAGAGGCAGATGCCCACAAGAAAGATCTATGGGCTTTGCCCAGTCTACTCTTTAAAAATGCTGGTTCTGCAACTTCCTAGTGTGACCTTGGGCAAGTTTGTTAGTGTTTCTGAGCCTTAGTTTCCACATGTGTAAAATGGGACTAAGACTTTCCAGGTGGCTGGAAGAATTGGAAATAAAAGATGCAAAGTAGTTGGGCTTGGTAGGGCACGCCTATAATCCTAGAGGCAGGAACGATCAGAGGTTTACCCTCAGCCAAATGAGATCCTGTCGTTGTCCCCCAAAAAATAAAGGTACAAGTTGGCTAGCATGTGGCAGGTGATCCTAAAGTATATCCGGTCACCCCTCCAGAAAACTGAAGTCCATGACCTTGCAAGGCAAGAATTAAAATACAACTGTGTGTTATGTGTAGGAAAAGCAGAAATATGTTCATTTATTTCTTGTTCCCAAATAGGATTAACTGTGAAGACTATTTATAAATGTGAATTTAAGGAAAACTCAAGCTCTGGAGGAGATAGTTTGAATTTTGTTTCTATACTCAGTCCTCGAACGGTATTGACTTGGTGACAAGTCAGTGTCCCTAGTATTTTGTCCCATACCTCCTTGATGTCCAGACCTCCCAGGAGAAGGCCCCAACTGGTCACTGCCATCTTTGGGCAGGTGTAGCCACTGCTCTGTTGGTATTCTCCATGTTTGAAATAAAATGGGGAGAGGAGCTACTTCTGTGATGAACACAGCATCATTGTTTCCTCAACTGGTCCAAAAGGAAACCCGACAGCAGCACAATTTCTTGTGGTGCCTTTAGAAACAGTTGTCAGGCCCCAGACATACAATATTTGGAAGCTCCCCAAATAATCCTGACAGTCATCCGCCAAATTCCTGCCCTCATTAATTCCGCTCTCCTAAGCTTGCTCTAGCACTGTTCATAAGGGAAGCTGGCCTTAAGTGGCTGGCTTAGAATGTTCCCTCTGGAGAGGATCAGAGTCCCTGTCTCCTGGCCAGCACCCGCCTCTTCTTGGCAAACAGAGCTTCGGCTCCCAGGGCTCCTGTGTGTCTGCCCTTGGCACACCAATGAGCCCGATATCTGCACTCAACTTTCCGTACTATGAGAACCACCAGCCTAAGAAAACCGGAGCCTCTACGGGTGCAGGGGAAGGTGTGTGTGGTGCTTGGACAGAACTCAGGGCTTTGTGCACTCAAGGCAAGCCACCCGCCTGTCTGCTCTTTGACACTGCTTTCTACGTGACTGCTAGGGCACAGGCTGGGCTGTGCTCATGTCCTTGTTAGGAAATACACGTGGGGCTACCCCAGCAAAGAGGAAGTAAAAGCAAGCATGGGTGGGTAATAAATGCTCATCTGAAGAACCAACGTAATCCAGTCTGGCTTCTGACCCCAGAAGAGGCCTAAAGGGCCACACTGCCAACACTCACTGGAACCCAGACTGGCACTCACAGGAGGAGGGTGTTCAGAGCCTATAGTCCGCAGACTATAGTCACACACACTGCTTTTTTCTTCTTCTTTTATTGAGTTTCACTCAGTGACCACAAGCCAAATGCATGTCTTAGGGATACTCTGGTGCCCCAAGCCTTCTAGAGCGATAACCAGACACTCCTAGCACCATTCATGAAGTGTCCATTGTCTGGACAGTCTCCTCGAGCACCTCAATTTCCAACGTGGTGACTTTCTCAGTAAGGACGGCTGTTGTCCCTTTCTCACACCTGTACCTGCCAAACCTATTGAGAAAACAAAAGGACAGTTAGCACTCTGCCAAGCAGACCAGAAGAGGGACAGGCAGTAAGCAGATGGAGTCCTGGCTCTGCCAACTACACCTTTATGGCCTTGGGGAGCCAACTTTCCCTAGGCTCCCTTTCCTCCACTTCTAAGTGCTGGTGGCAACATACAAGACTTCAGAGTGCTTGGTGGGCATTCGATTTTCCTTCCCCACCCCATCATCTCCAGTACAAGCTGGATGTCACTTACTATGTGACTTCAGGCTAACCCCTCCCTTTTGTTAAACTGTCACTCTTCTGAGCAGCAACACGATGACACAGCTACAGCCTCCCATTCTGGGACTCTGGAGAAGCACTGGTCCAACTCCAGATATACATACCCCTTCAGACCACACTCAAGACTCCAGCTGCCTGTCCCCTTAGGGCCTAGTGGAGCACCACCAGAACACATCCAACAGCAGCCTCCTTGAGCACACATGGGACAGGGTTCTTGGAACACGAGGCTCTCTACCTGACCTGCATGGAACTCCTAACTCTCTTACAACCTAGACTCCAGAGACTGCCAAACAGTAGCACCAAGCCACTGTTCCTCTGGTATGTCTCTAACTAGGACAATTATTTCCATCAACCTGGCATGGACCAATGCCATGCTGTGCCATGATCACATGCTTCTGGAAAACTGGTCCTTTCAAATAGACACTTGGGCTCCAAGAGAAAGCAATGAGCAGAAAGGACATCTCCAGTTCTGAGTGAACGTAGGAGCTGCAGGAGAGGACCTAGTCTTGCCTTCTGCCTGGCCACACTCTACAAAGGAACCCGAGGAGCTACACCTTCTCAGAATGCATCCTTCCTTGTCCCTGGTAGCTTTAAAGGTATCTCAATCCCTACCAGGCCAGCTCCTTGGCAGCATGTGCTGCCTTGGGGCCAGAGTCCCAGTAGCCCAAGTGGCTACTTCATGTAACTGCAGCTCGCTTAGTGTCTCTGAGGGAGCAGACACAAGAGTCCCTGCATCTTTTGGCAGCATGCAGGGGTGTCAGAGAGCAGAGGAAGCAGCAGGAAATCTGCAAGGCAAGGTCCACACTGGTGCTAGGCATGAGTACCTGCCCAGGCTTCTGCCTCAGTCTACTCTCCATTCTGAGAGGATGCTCTTATCCAGGCAGTGCCCTCATCATCAACCACTGGCTGATTCCAAAGTGTGTAGACACTGCTGCCGCCTCAGGGCTGCTGTACATGTACCTTGTGTCCAAGCCCTTCCTTACCACCTTCCTAGCTAGCCCACCTTGTTGGTTTGTTAGCTTGTTTTTCCAGTGCTGGGAATGGAACCCAGAACCTAACATGCTAGGTATGTGTGCTACCACAGCCCTGCCCCACTGGATCTGCTCTACTAACTTCTGCAACAACACCTTACCTACTTTGTAATGGCTCACATGTGGCTTTCAGCCAAGGTACTATTAAGACTATATGGAGTGGATCCCATTTCCCACCCCTCTTCTCTGTGGACTAGCAGCCAGCAGTGGAACCTGGGTCTACTCGGCCTGCAATCCCAATATAACTCTGTTCTTCAAAGGCTGCTTTCCTTCTTGCTTAAAGCCAAGGAACTAGGAACAAGGATCACAATGGCCTCACCCTGTCATTTTGAATGCAAAAGATCTAATGCCCAGAGCCACTGTGCCAGCCAGTAGCACATCCACCATCTACCTAAGGTCTCTAAGCTAGGCTTCCACAATACTGAGTGCAACCTGCAGGGAAGCCCTGCTGGAACTGAAGGCCCATTCTTTCCTCAAGAAGCATTCCTGATCCAGAGTTAGGGATCGCAGTGGAGATGCGGCAAGAGGTCTGTGCTGCTCGCCAGTGCCCTGGCATTCTTATAGGATGGGGCAGAAGGAGCCAGGGTCACAGACGCTGTTGTGTTTCACTTAGCTGATTAGGGCTGCAAGCAGAGCTCAAGAGCATAAGTACCCAAACTCAACTAGAACTTTTATCCCACTGTCTGGAGCCTGTTCTGTACCACTGACATGAGGCACCTATGTAGCACAGTCCACAGACTCAATAACACGATGCCCTCCAGCATGGCAAATAGTAGTAGTCGTAAAGCCAGTATCTGGAGACTCCTAGCCTCTGGTTTAGGAGTTTCAGGATGTCTTGGACAAGCCTAGGGAAAAGCTGTGAGCTGACAGCCTTGAAACTTGTACCTGCTCACAAAATTCCATCTGGAAGACAGTGAAAGCTCTCTGCCAACTGCAACCCAGGGCTCTCTCATGAGCCCACTCCACCTCTCTTGCCAAGGCTTGTTAGGTTAAGTCACATCTCCATACCTACAGCAGCCTGTGGTCTTAAAGGCTTACATTATGTAAGACTGATTTGGGAGCACTGGCTTTCCTCTATGTGGGAAAGAATCCAGAAAGCCTAATCCAGGGGCCATGGAGAAACCATAAAGAGATGGGACACAGGAAAAAAAAAAAAATCATCTCTTTCACTCACCTGGTCCCCTTCTTGTTTGGGACTGAGTATGGGCGAAGGAAGTCCAGCTTGCTCTTACTGATGACACACAAATCAATGTTGCTCCCAGACCCCAAGTCATTAAAGATGCCAGCTGAGATGGCCTCACTCACCAGCTTCTTGGCCTCTTCCTCCTGAGAAAGCAAAAAGCAGCCATCATGTGTTATGTCCACAGAAAATCACACCCTGCTCAGAAGTCCACAGGATGCTTTTACCGGTGATATGCAAACTCTCCCAGGAGCTAGGCAATGTTTTCAACACCTACTTTATGGAGGAAGAAAAGATCTTAAAGAACCTCAGTGGTTTGCTTCAAGTCCCTCAGTTGCTACGTGGGAAGGCCCCACTACTCATGCATGTACCCCTTTTTTACTACACTGTTTTCTTTCCATCACAAGGCTGACAGCATGTGCCATTAAAGCAGGATCAGTAATCTTTCCTTGTATGAGGCCAGGTAGTAAATATTTTAGGTTTTGTGAGCATACTAAGTATCTGTCACAATTACTCAACTCGACCACTTGTAACACAACACAACCCCAGACAATGCATAAACAATGGGAATTAATGTGTCCCAATAAACTTTATTATTAACACAAACAGGTGTTAGGCTGGGCTTGGCTCATGAGCCTGGTTTGCTAAAAGACTAAAAGTATCTAATAATAGCTGGGGAAATGGCTCAGTGGTTAAAGGCACTTGCTTACAAAGCAAGCTGGTCTGGACTCAATTCCCCAACACCCACATAAAGATAAATAGAGATATGAAGTGGTACAAGCATCTGGGATTCCAACATGCCAGGAACCAGGAAAATCTGAACCTGATGGGCCAGCTAATCTGATGTTCTGGCAGTTTTATTTACAGCAACAATATCTCAAAGAGGTTGGAGCAAAGACACTTTCAAGTTATACTCTGACCTCCACAAGTGTGCCATACATGCGTGTACACATGCAAATAAATAAATTTTAAGTGGTTAAAATATTTAATAATGGCCCAAAACTACTTGTTGGTAACAGTGGAGAAAGAGTATTGTGAAGCTAGGGACAGACTAACAACACAACAGTGGTTCTGGAAAATGTTGGCAGAGCCAAAGGAGGGCCCTCTTGTCACTCAGAATTCTCTCCTCCCACCAATGAGCTAAAAGTTTATTGAAGTGACTCACTGCTTTGAGTCATTCTCCTCTGCTCTGCCCAGGGGCAGCAAATCTAGGTTCCCAAAAGTTACTGGTAAGCAGGTGGATTAATTCCTTTCTTAGTCAATGCCATCATTTCAAGTTCTGTTTTAGGAGTGAGGGCTGCAGAGGTGGAGGCCCAGAGTCCCTGCCACACTGGGGACACCAAGCCCATGTAACTGCAGCAGGCATGACAAGGGCCAAAGACTGAGTAGGGGTCATAGGAACAATGGCTGGCTGAGCAAAGCTCCAAGGAGGGCTTAAAGCAGACTATACACAAGGAACCAAGGACACCGGTGTTAATACAGGCAGCAGACTGGGGAGCAGTTTAAGCTCTTCATGAGACAAGAACAGAAATGTGCCAACCTCATCTAGCCTGTGCTGCAGCCACTTCCCCAACCAGAGCATGAGGTACAGACAAGGGCCAACTGAAGGAAGGAAGGCGTCTGTCCCACTAACACCTTTTCAGAAACAGACTCATGTCCCAAATTTGGCCTTAGGACCTCGAAGAGCAGATTCACTCGCTTTGAGTTGTGAGAAAATCTGAGGCCACTCAGGGCTAGTCCTCCTCTGCCTGGGATACCAGTGACAGGAGTGCCCTCTACAGATCTAGAGAAGGAAAGAGAAGGAGCTGCAAGAATGGGATACGAGCACTTGGACTAGGGGTTATTTTGCTCTTCAGTCCCTAGGTTTTCTCACCTTCTCAGTGGTACCATCATTAAGGCCAGTGTAGCCAGTTATTCTCTTGTACATACACAGTTCTGCAAGAATTCACCCAATAGTTCATCAAGAACTGTCTCCTGGGAATCTCAACAGTCCCACAAAAGCTGCAGCAGAAACAAGGGAAGGTGGTACAGGAGATAGCAGCAGCTCCCACACAGACAGCAGAACCCACCACCACTTAACAAGTGCAACCTCATTCCAAATCACTGCTTATTAACTAACCTTAGATGTGCGTGTGCATGCACACACGCTGGGAGCCCCTTGCTTGCTCCCCTGCTCTGGGCTCCAATAGCCTCTCCCCCTTCTTTGCCATTTAACCCTTTCCTTTCTCTGTCTTTTCTCACCTCTGCTGCTGGTTCCCTGAGCAAGGCAATAGCACAGTAAAAATCACAAACCGCACAGGCAGCACTTAGGGCTGCAGACCCAAATGGCTTAATTTAGGTAGGCAAAGACTGCAGGACACCAAAGCATATGCATGATATCACACAAGTCTGTCTGGTTCTAATCAACTGGAATGGGCCCCAGAAGCCTGGCTACCAGCAGTGCTAGGAGTGCAAGTGATTGATTCTCCCTATATTTTACAAATGTTCTACAATGAGAGGAGGGTTCAGAAAGTCCAAAATTTGAAATGCATTGTATAGTTTGATTTACTCATAAAACCATCATTTGTTCTAGGGGAACCAATCCTTTTTTTGGGGGGGTGGGGGAAGAGGGAGATAATTCTTTAAGAAAAAAAAGTCTCAACCTTCCCCATTTACACACAGGACTGGAAATGTTATAAAATGCAATGAACTTTACATGTACTGAGCACCTTACAATGTGCCAAATACTGAGCTGGCATTTTGATGGCCTTATCCTGTTTACTTCTCTCCCTTACCATCTTCAGAGGTTGACAACACATCAGAAACTGTGAGCAGGAGCCCACGGTCACACAACAGGCAAATAGTGAAACAGGCCTATGAGACTCCAGAGCTACTGGTCATAGCCCCATGCCAACTAACAAGTAACTTTCCTTGAGCTGAGGGCTCTTCACAAGTTGGGGACACCAGGGCTATGGCATGCCCATCACCAAGAACTTGTGTAACTGTACCCAGCTTATGAGCAGGATGATAAGTACCAATATCTCTTTGGGGCCGACTAACAGCTCCCCTGAAAGTCACCTCCATGACAGAGTAAGAAACCTTCCAAAAATATCCACATAATATCCAAAAAGGGACTCTCTACTCTCCACCACTCCTACAATGTCATGTCAGAGATCAAAAGTAACATCAAATGTTTTATTTCACAATCTTCCTCTCATGACCAAAACACAAGGAGGTTGAAAATGAATAATACTCTATGGTCTACCTGCTCTATTACTTACTTAGAGGAACTTCGACAGCACTCCCAGAGACCCACTGCGTTTCAGGAATTGCTGTATATGTCAAATATTGTCTTTGACTACAGTACTTCATACACAGAGTCCTAGGCACACATGCAAATATACCACTGACTATATCATATAGATGAATATATCCTTCTAGGGACAGCTGCTACAGGGGGCCCTGAATAGCCTGTGCCAGCCCCAGGTGCAACCTTGTCCCCCTGATGGGATAGCATCTCCCCTAACCAGCTGCTCATGGATTTACAGTGCTTGTCCCAAGGGAACTTGGGAGATTCAGTGTGTTAGACCAGCAGGACACATCCCAGCTACTAGAAAAATGGTCCTCCAAGACAAGAGTATCTTCATTTCACTTGGGGCTGCTCGGGCAAAAGACCATCATGACCCTGGTGATTCAATAGCAACAGAGAGACCTAAGTTCAAGGTCATCTGGCAAATGTAGAGGCTAACAGACAGGACTGCATCTTTAGTCTCCTACTTCCTGCTGTGCAAACTTGAACAAGTAACTTCACCTCTCTGAGCTCATTCTCCTCCTGTAATATAATGATAGTAGATTCTTCCTCACAGGGTTGCTGCAAAAACTAGGAATCTAGCACACAAAGCACCTACTGTAGTGCCTGGCACATAGCAGACACTAGTGACTCATAAGTTATTTAATGAAGCAAGCCAGAGAGCTCTTAAAGATGCAGTTCACTTCTAAGCAGCAGCTTCCTGTACCAAACTCCAAGCTAGGAGGAGGCGGTCCATACAGACCTGCTGACATAAACCTGCCCACAGTGCCTCCAAGAAGTTCCTGTGTAATTACTCCAGGCAACACATGCTCCCCAAAAGTTCAGAGAATATAAAAGGAACACTTCCTGCTTTATGGCTACAAAGACCAAACTAACTGGGAATATCAGTCCCCCGGGCCACCCTGGCTTCTTAAATGAGATTACAATAAGAGTGATGTACTGTAGGACAAGTCAGCTGTGACAAGCAGCACTTTATAGAGCTATCTGTTTGTCTCCATCACCGCATCGCACAATGTGTCCCTGGACTCCAATGTGCAGCTCCATTTACCGCTACATGACAAATGGGCAGCACTTGTAAAAGGCACAAAGAGGGCCACATTGGCCACGTAATGGTCACCACAGCTGTACCCGAGTGCTTGAGGGGACACAACAGACCCCCAAGTTCATTAAACTGACCAGTAATGGATCTTTCAAAAAGTGCCTTAGGAATCGTACAGAAAAGGCTAAAATAAATAACTCAGCATGGAAGGCTAATCTGAAATGGTGTTTGATAAATTATTTATACCACAGGCGATTGTCTGCATTTAATATTGGAGCTACTAGTAACATCTTTAAAAGATGATTTATGTGTTGTAATGCTATTAAACTTTATATTGGCCCACTGCTAGCTATAAAGTCTGCTGAGATTTAGAGAATGAGTTTTAAACTGTCACTGCAACATCATAGGAGATGGAGACTGTATTAAATCTTTACTTTAAACCTGTTATCTAGAGAGTTGCATTTTGTAGACACTCACAAACTGATAGATTACCTCGGCAACCAGTGCGGTATGGCTCCAAAATAGTACTGCAAAGAAACTTTTCCACATTACTCTTGTCTATAGCTGCAATCCAATTTTTCTTCTCACTTAAGTAATTTTCAGATTGGCAATCTCAGAGTAAAATGTAGGTGTGCCAGCCGAAGGGCACACTGCACAGCTCAGCTTCAAATTAATCCTCTTTAAATAAAGCCTCCACAAATTGACAGTTTGGTTATGCATACTGAACAGTCCTTTACTTACATTGAGAGCCAGCAAAATATTAAATATGTATTTGACTAAAAACCCAACATGCCATCATTTAGATAAATTTGGAACGTGAAAATACACATAAGGACAGTCATTTGAAACAATACATTTGTAACTAAATTTTTTTTTAAGAATTTAAAAAGAAATAAAATTGGTTATTTGCTAGAATGTTTTCTGGCCTGCAGCTAGATGGAAGGGGTGGGAAATGGGGGTTGTCAGCCTGTTGTCATGAAGGCTAGGTTCCTCAGGCTCCAATGCTTTTCACAACATCACAGAAGTGCCTTTGCCTTCTATCTATCCCCTCCACGCCAGCAAGTGGGAACAGTTGGCTCGCTTAACTTTTCTTCCTCTAGGGGAACAAGAATGTGGATGGCATGGTAGCTCAACTCATACAACTTCTACCCACTTTCCTATAATGCTGCTGAATCCATATTCAGTCTCATTTATTTGAAAACAATTTGGTTCTTTATTGACAACGTGGATTTAACTCCTTGCCAACCCAAACATGAAAGGGCTAAGGAGATGCAGGCCAAAGGATAGGAAAATTCAGTTGGAAGGGATGGGTTCAGAAGATCTACTGTGTAACACAATGACTACAGATAACAATAGACTGTACTATTGAAAACTGCAGAGTAGGTTTAGTAAGTTTTTAACCAGATTAAGAAAATATATAGGTGAGGTAATACATATCAGCTTGATTTCACCATTCTACAACATGTAATTAATTCTAACCATTGTATTGTATATGTGTGTCAATCAAAATTTAATTAAAAGAATTGTAACCCAAGTTTGTCTTAAATCTACATTATCTTGTTACTCTGATTTGAAACAGCTCACTGCTCTAACCTTGAGCTATGGCCCAGCGTTAAGAGTGCTGTTCTATTATATGGAAGCCCTGGCTTCCAAATGGAGCACCATGCCCACATACATGAACACACACTCATGTACATACACTAATAAGTTTTATTGCTCTGTTAATCTGCAGCAGAACAGACAAGTTTAAGTGTGATACAAGTTTGGACTCAAAAAAAAAACTGGACCAAACATCTGCAGCTCAACAGTGCACCTTATATCTTCTCCTTCTCTGTATCCTGGGCACTCAACACAGTAAAAACCTGTGCATCAACCAATGAACAAACCACCTAATTTCAAATGCATACACAGACTTGCCAAACTCAAAGATAAAACCACAAGACAGATCAAAACCAAATGGGCAATTCCAAAATTACACCAGTCATTCAAAGACAATTAGCAGTGGGGAGGGAAGAAGAGGTTTGCACATGACATCGTATAGTGGTCTGTTGATATACTGAGGTTCTAACTATGCCACTGATGTAGCCTGAAGGAGTAATTAATGGATGATGGTTAAATAAAATTTAAAGAGCTCCCAGCAGTAGGCTTCCTGTACAAATCTGATATGTCCCATGTGTAGTCACACCTTTTATAGTGGAAACACTAACTTGTGGGGTTTTATTTGTTTGTTTGTTTATTTATTTAGCACAGGGCAGGCTGTGTGGGTAAATAAAACTGCTTGGGAATCACTGCAGAAGTGAGCAGCAGCTATGCCTTTAAAGTCAATCCTGGGCAAGTATGCCAGCACACCTGTGAAGCAATCACTTGGGAAGCCAAGGCAGAGACAGAAAGATCCACAAGGCTAACTGAGCTGCAAAGCAAAACTCTATTTCAAACTGACAACTTTGTTTCAAGGTAGGGTCTCACTCTAGCTCAAGCTGACCTGGAACTCACTTTGTAATCCCAGGCTGGCCTTGAACTCATAGTGATCCATGCCTGGCCAAAACCCTATTTCAAAAAAAAAAAAGGTAGAATACACTTTCAAGGTGGTGATGGTATAGTTTATACATGAATAGCTCAGTGTACCCAGGGCACCAGGATGCAGGCAATACAGGAAATAAAGGAAAGACTTGCTGTGGATGCAAGAGTGCTGGTAGGGATTCTCAGCTGCCCCAGATCACCAAAGGACAAAATGCCTAAGCACAACTAAAGGCCAGGAATGAAGATAATCAAAGGCTGTAAACCACAGTGGACCAGAAAAGGCCAGTAAGAGAAAAGCTCTGGAGAGCTGGGTCACTCAGGAAGTAAAGCAGGGGCAGGGGAACAAAACAACCACAAGGAGTTAATAACCCAGATCCTCTTCATAAGACCTCTGGCTGATTACCTTTTCTAGGCCCCAAGGCCCACATAGTCTTCAGATAAACTCTTAAGTTTCTTAAGGGGCTGGTGGTACCTTCCATGAAGTACTTCCAAAAAGGGCACAATGAAGCTGGGGTATGGTGGTCCTTTCCTGTAATCCCAGAACTCATGAGGCAGAGGCAGGAAGATTGCCCCAAGTCTGAGGCCAGTCAGGGACATACAGCAAAACCTTGTCTCAAACAACAACAACAAAAAAAAAACCACAAGGCAATTTCCAAAATCAAGGTATGATAGATATATTCAGTATATTAACTATGACACAGTAGGGAGAGAATAAAAATCCAGATATAAATTCAGTTCTGTTAATGACCAGATGTATGACCTTAGTGGTTTCATCAGTCAACATTTTTAGGTCCCAATTTCCTCATATACAAAGAAGCCTAACCTAGCACCTAGCCTTTCTGTTCATATCTGCCTGCACAGATGCTAATTAAACAAAGTACTAGAACACAGGAGAAACTAAAAGCAGGGAATCCCTAAAAGTTGCTACCCTGATATGACTCTTCCCTTCTCCCTAATGTTCACCAGCAAGACTAGGGGGCAAAGCCCCACTCCTTCAGAATTTCTCATGTGATAGGTAACTATTCAACTCCCAGTTCAGACAGAGCACATCAAAAAGCGACATAATCCTGACCCCCCACTTTACAAATCCAAGAACCCAAGCCACAGGAGAATCAATGACTAACCAAACTGTATACAGTCAACGATTGAAAAGTTCTGCTCTGACTCTAAAGTCCATGATTTTTCACCCATGAAAACAATACCCAAAACTAGTGAACTAGATGTAGCTGATCAATCACCTATGGTTCCTTTCCTCTAAAATTATTTCACACTTGCAAGCCCGTAGCTTCAACAATGCCACTCCAACATCATACCTTCATCTGGCTGGTTACATTTGATAAAACTGAGAATATGGCAATGATTTCTCTACCAGACTCTATACTCATCGAAGCCTGTAAAAACACATCAGTAAAACTCTAAAATATTACAGTTCCCTAAAATAGAGATATATACTCCCAGAAAACAGAGTAAGTCAAATCGTGTTCTGACCATCCTTTATGTCAATAGAAAAAACAACATTTAATTGTCCCATCAGGCAATTTGTTGGTTATAAATCTTAACTGAAACTGAGAAAAAGGGCATTGAAATTTTCTTTACAAGTTTGTTTCAGGCACAGGTAGACAGAGAAATGAGAAGAGACTGATTTTGATACACATGACATGACTAGCCTCAGCCCATGACTGAAGTAAACTCCTCTCCAAAGCCACAGTACTTTGACCCATTGCCAGCCTTAATTCTCTTCACCTCAACTCTTCTCCGTTGAGCTAAAAATAATAATAATAAAACTTTATTTTTTGAAAGTGTTTTACTGTAACTCAGGCAGTCTTTGACTCTGACTCAATCCTCCTGCCTCAGCCTCCTAAGTACTAGAATGACAAACATGTGCCACCACTCCTGGCTCTGATCTGGTTTAAAAGCCAATATACTTGTTAAGAAATCAAAGTCAATAGATCCTTACCTAGAATTTATTTTGTAGTCTCAGGCTGGCCTTGAACTCACAGCGATCCTCCTACCTTTGCCTCCTGAGTGCTGAGATTAAAGGCATGCACCACAATGCCTGACTCTTGTTGTACCTTTTAATTTTCTGTTATCACCATTTTCAATTTTATAGAAACTATATTCCAATGTCATGAGAAGCATGACTGCATTCTATAAACACAGTATTTTCAAAAATCTGTACTGCTAGGATGCATTTTAAAAAATATCTATTTAGAACTTCTTATCTTTTTTTTGTTGTTTGTTTCTGCAGCTTCAGGGTTGGGGGAGAGTAGTATAAATTACCTCAGAGAAACCCACAAGTAACATTATCTATGAAGGTTAAAACTATAACTACCTTCCGAAGGTATGCTGCTGGGGTCTCATTACAGCCAGTAATCTCACATTCCGCCACGCACAACACACTAAGTACTGGCATCTCCCAATTACACAGCCACGTAATCTCAAAGGACATCTGAAAAGTCTACACAGCTCCCGCACCCACTGCCAAAACACAGCCACCTCTAATAAAACATGGCAGCTTTCTAAACTAAATATTCACACGCAGGGACAGAGCTGCAAAGCTCCAGCCCTAACTCTCAGTGAAGAGTGGATGCTAATTAAAAGGCCATATGCCTCAAAAAATGACCACTACAACAACTTTAGACAGAGTTTGGAGATCTGTTTTCCTATTTCCAGATGTCTTTGGCTGCCAAACTTTGAGGATTACACAAGTAACAGTGTTAGCTCACACCAAGTGCCTTTGTGTGGAATGATCTTTTCAGGCTCCAGTCCCACCCTTCCTTAGACACCAAGACAACAACTCAAGAGGACATGCCTTTTGAGGCTATCTGAAAATCTCCCAGGAAGATTCCATCAGTTCCCCTACGCCTTATCTCTATAACCCCCCTCCTTTCTATGTCAACTTCTCATCCTTTTTGAAACATACTTTCAGTAATTGTGGGTCTGTCCAAACAAGTAGGTTGAAACCATTACAAAGAGTCACAGAGCTTGATCAACAAACTGTGGTTGAACATGATGAGCCTATCTTGCATGTCTGAAGGACCACCTACCTATCTGTCAATAGCTCAAAGGCCTTAGCAGTGGCCCCACTGCTAAGGCCTTTCACCCACTCTGAATTGTGTTTTGTTGTTGTTTAACGTTTCCAGGGTAGGGTCTCACTCTAGCCGAGGGTAACCTGGATCTCACTCTGTAGTCCCACACTGGCCTTGAACTCACAGTGATCCTCCTACCTCTGCCTCCCCAATGCTGGGATTAAAGGTGTGCACCACGAAGCCCGTCAGCCACTCTTCTGGTGCTGTAGGTACCAAGGGAACTACTGCCCCTGGCTATGTCATTTGCAGTGTCTAAGGAGTTTATAAAAGTCACTTTTTATAAGTTTCCTCAAAAGCAGAAGGTTATCTTACCATAAGCATTTACCCACCCTCCCCCAAGGTAGGTGACCTGAAATTCACTATGTAGTCTCAGGGTGGCTTCAAACTCACAGCATCCTCCTACCTCTTGCCTTCTGAATACTAGGATTAAAGGTGTGCACCACCATGCCTGGCTCGTTTGATTATTTTTGGAACTAGTTCTACTTCAACTATCAAAAAACAGCACTTGCCATAATCACTTAGGTATTTTTGAGCTATTTTTACTTCAGCTAGCAAAAAACAGTACTTGATATAGGCTGTCATGTGCATTAAAAAAAATCATAATGAGCTGGACGTGGTGGTGCACGCCTTTAATCCCAGCACTCGGAAGGTTGAGGCAGGAGTATTGCTGTGAGTTCAAGGCCACCCTGAGCCCCTACTTCGAAAAACCAAAATAATAATAATAATAATAATAATAATAATAATAATAATAATAATAATGGCTTTGAAATATCTCATCTAAACAAACTTTATTCTCAGCCTTCTCCAAGAATTGCCAATACCTTCAAATATTGGCAGTTCTGTTTATTCAGATCTTTTGATATAAGAATTTTACTGAAGTTTCTTCCTTGATACACACACAACACACACAACACACACACACACACACACACACACACACACACACACACACACTTACTTTATGAAAACTATGAAGCCCTTCCTTCCATCCCTCTCTTGCTTTTTTTGGCTAGAAATGAAACTTCTCTGCCTGTGTAAAATACAGGAACACTTTTAGAAATTACGTGTGTTTCAGATCAGAAGGTAAAAACAGTGGAGCAGCAATTTAAAACTTTCTAGCTCTCCAGAGGCCCGACTCTTACGGGTAGTGGTCCCACTGAATGAGGAAACACTTGTGCTATGATGTTTACCTTTTTTGTTAAATGTTAACTTGCATATGTAACATAAACCTACAGACACTACATTTAAATATTTAGTCCTAAATGTTAATTTAAACTTAATTTTTCCACAGAGCCACTTCATTTTTTTTAAAAGAAAGAAACTTTCCTAAAATTCCTAATCACACTTCAGTGTGTATTAGTGGATATGTAACGTCAGGGTTACTTGCGCACCCACATGCCCACAACCTCCCCCTTTCATACACCACACAAGTATAATAAACCATGTTAATATTTCATACCACTGTGAAATATGCTGGAGTATCAATTCAACATCTGCTGTCTTTAGGGCCCACGAGTCCCGCAGAGACACTTTCAATTTGTAATTGAGTTCTATGCTGAATTAATCAGCAGTTTATCTTTTTTACTAAAATAATGTCTTCACCACTAACCCAGATTTACATTAACAATTTATGCCAAATTACCTGCCAAGACAAAACTTATAAGATTCTAAGCTACCATCCAGTAACAGTCTTATATTTCCTTTCTTGTTGTTTGTTTAACCTATATATTAAAAAATCCATTGTTCAAGAGCTTGTGGGCCTCAGACCACAGACAGCACTTGGATTTGTAGCACAGAGCTAAACCTCAACCTGATGATGGAATACTCAGGTTTCCCCCTCTCCTCTGTTCAGGAGTGGTTATGATTCACATTTTTTTTATATTTTTATATTTTTTTATATAAGATAGATTTCTAGAACAAAATGAAACCAGAAGAGCAGTTTCTTTTATTTCTTCTTCCAAGGAACCCTGGTATTTCAAACCTTGGCTTGGCCTGAATGTCACTAAGTGCCTTAAATTATGTATCTGAGACCTAAATTGATAAAGGCGATACAATTAGGTAAGAGGGGGAAGAAGTACATTTTCTCTTTGATACACAATGCTTAACATTTTATTAGCAATATCTTCCCTTTTAATTCTACCTACACTTACCCCATTCAACACTATTCCTGAGTTTAGCTCTTGCATCTCTCTGATTAAATAATCCCTGGTCATCTTTAAAAAAAAACACACATTTCACTTCCTTGATTTTTGCCACAAGTACAAAAAGCAACATACTTAGTGAAATATTTCTCTTATATGGTCTATTTCTCCTCATATTTCAGTTATAGGAAATATGTAAAGCAAAAAACATTTCAAATGGAACACCTGCTCCAAAGATATGCATCATAAATAATTACCTATCAGCCAGGCGTGGTAGTGCATGCCTTTAATCCCAGCACTCAGAAGGCAGACAGAGGTAGTGAATTCAAGGCCACCCTGAGACTACATAGTGAATTCCAGGTCAGCCTGGGCTAGAGCGAGGCCCTACCTCAAAAAAACCAAACAACAACACAACATTATCTGTTTACTTCATAGTACAGTAGTTCCTTTTTTTCAATCTGCTTTGTAATAACTGTGTGGGAACTTTTCACCACCATTTAGAAAAAGCTTGTTCTAAAACCACTCCTAGATACAGTGAGAATCTGCCGATTTGATTACACACTGGTGATGTGACAATATGAAACTCAGCACAGAAATATTTTTGGCAGAAAAACTTTTTTTCAAGAATTAACAGTCAATAAACTTCCCAGAATGCTACTTGCAAATATCCTTTTGTGATTCCTCAGATTCAATCTTGAATTCCAGAGATTTGGCCCAAAAGGATGCATTACCAACCCCTAGAGATTTGGGTAAATTGGATCTTTCCTCTTGGACTCCTCCCATCTAGAACTGACTTTTCATAATTTACTTCACCACTTCCCTAAAATATCCTACTTGCAACTTCAACTTCAGTGAAAAGCAGGATCTAGCAGCAAAAGTGAAATGTAAACTAGCCCCACCATTAACTGGAGATGCCAACTTGGCCAGAGGAATGAACATCAAAGTGGCCACTTCTACGTTAAAAATAACGCACCCAATAGAACCAAAGAGAGAAAAGCAAGTAGTTTTAAATCCAAATGTTGTCCTGCTAAAGAAAATATAGCCTCTAAGTCCCACAAAATCCAAATATAAACAGGGAGACTCAAGAGACCTTACCTCATAAAGTCCCTTTCTGCCTCTCTAAAGTGGATTGCTGGCAAGTTCCAATTCAAGAGAGCAAACTTACTTTTATTAAAAAAAAAAAAAGAAAGAAAGAAAGAAAGAAAGAAAGAAAGAAAGAAAGAAAGAAAGAAAGAAAGAAAGAAAGAAAGAAAGAAAGAAAGAAAGAAAGAAAGAAAGAAAGAAAGAAAGAAAGAAAGAAAGAAAGAAAGAAAGAAAGAAAGAAAGAAAGAAAGAAAGAAAGAAAGAAAGAAACAACATGGCAAGTCTCCTCTCCTTCCTTCTCCCTTTCTCTGCCTATTTTATGGTGTAGACCAGTCCTTTTTCTTACCTTTCTCCCCTACTTAATATCCATGCTTAAATCTTTATTAAAACTTTCTTGGGCTGGAGAGTTGGCTCAGCGGTTAAGGCACTTGCCTCCAGTGCCTAAGGCCTCAAGTTCAATTCCCCAGGACCCACATAAGCCAAACCC